>JAVIAB010000084.1:130000-149575 GCA_032433765.1 Megaustenia siamemsis | reverse complement strand
TCAGCTTTTTTTTACCTGATTCATCTGTTTATAATCATCCGATCGGATGTTTTTTTTTTTTTTTTTTTTTTGTGTGTAAAACTCGTGACAGCCCGCCTGAAGGAACCTCTGTCTAGCAAGATCTCCAACTACTTCTGATGTTACGCCCAATGTCTCTCTGACATTTTGAAACCATCTTCTTCTTGTTCTGTCCCGCTCTCGTCTTCCCAGAACTATGTCTTCCATTATTGTCCATTCCAGCCCACTTTGTTGACGTGGCCATGGTATTTAAATTTATTCTGTAAAATGTTGTTTATAAACAATTCCTTCTAATGTTTTGATCTTTTGGTATGTCTTCATTGCTCTTTATCATTATCTAATATATTCTAAGAATATTTCTATAACATTTTATTTCGAATGGATTCATTTTCTTTTTTATTATTAATGAGATTGTCAATGATTCACAGCCATGTGCTGTCTTCAAGAAGGTGCATATTCTCAGTAATTTTAATTTGTTTTTTTCGTGTTGGTACCATCTAGTCAAACTGTATTATTTGTATTTATGTCCATGTTATTGTCAATATAATTAAATTAGTGGTTAGTGTTCGACAATAGAAAAAAGCACACTTTAGTTTTATTGATAGTGCATCCAGAAACATGACGCGTTTATAGCACGACCATAGCGAAAGACGAATCATGCAAGAATCGATTTTAGCTGTCAAGTACGGTAATATTTCTCGCCACATTTTCCTCTATTAATTTAGTCACGGCCGTGATTACCTCCCTTTATGGTTAGTCACGCGTGTGGGAGTTTGGGTTGACTGTGCTAGTGGTGAGTTGTTAGGGTGGAGGGGGAAACTGTTTCAGACTTG
Organism: Megaustenia siamemsis; assembly: GCA_032433765.1. Classification (NCBI taxonomy): domain Eukaryota; kingdom Metazoa; phylum Mollusca; class Gastropoda; order Stylommatophora; family Ariophantidae; genus Megaustenia; species Megaustenia siamemsis. The sequence goes on along the minus strand of JAVIAB010000084.1, from coordinate 148,724 downwards.
CAGCCAATAAGCTGGTGGGGGACGGCGCTTAATGCATGAACGTGTGCGCATACAATATTCAAATATATATATATATATATATATATCATTCATTCGATAAACCTAGAATCGGTGGTTCACCGGTGATAGACTTCATCAACTGTCTCCATTTCTCTCTATCTTCGCTCATTCTTTGGGTTCTTTAAAGTTAAGGCCTGTCAATTATTTGATGTTATCTTCCCATCTTTTTCTCTGTGTATATTTTCTTTTCACTTCTTTCACAATTCATATTGCTAGGTTAGTTTGTTGAGATAGATGGCCAAACCATTTCATTTTGAGATTCTTCACAATATCAATATTTAAAAAGATCGTTATGTATTCCGTGCTGTTAGACCCGCCTCATATATGAGCTGTCTCATTTACCAACACATACAAGCTATCTGACGTACCTCACACATATGCTTTCTGATTTAACATGATGCGTGAGCTGTTTTTATTTACCACCACACGCGAGCAGGCTTATATACCATTACATACAGCGGTCTTATCTACCACCACATATAATTGATCTTATATACCATTACATGTCTTATCTAGCAACACATATATGCAGTCTTATATATCACCATATATGAGCAATCTCATATATCATTACATATGGGCAGTCTTATCTACCACCACATATAATCAATCTTATATACCATTACATACAGCGGTCTTATCTACCACCACATATAATCAATCTTATATACCATTACATACAGCGGTCTTATCTACCACCACATATAATCAATCTTATATACCATTACATACAGCGGTCTTATCTACCACCACATATAATCAATCTTATATACCATTACATACAGCGGTCTTATCTACCACCACATATAATCAATCTTGTATACCATTACATACAGCGGTCTTATCTACCACCATATATAATCAATCTTATATACCATTACTTACAGCGGTCTTATCTACCACCACATAAAATCAATCTTATATAGCATTACATACAGCGGTCTTATCTACCACCACATATAATCAATCTTATATACCATTACATACAGCGGTCTTATCTACCACCACATATAATCAATCTTATATACCATTACATACAGCGGTCTTATCTACCACCACATATAATCAATCTTATATACCATTACATACAGCGGTCTTATCTACCACCACATATAATCAATCTTATATACCATTACATACAGCGGTCTTATCTACCACCACATATAATCAATCTTGTATACCATTACATACAGCGGTCTTATCTACCACCATATATAATCAATCTTATATACCATTACTTACAGCGGTCTTATCTACCACCGCATAAAATCAATCTTATATAGCATTACATACAGCGGTCTTATCTACCACCACATATAATCAATCTTGTATACCTTTACATACAGCGGTCTTATCTACCACCACATATAATCAATCTTGTATACCTTTACATACAGCGGTCTTATCTACCACCACATATAATCAATCTTGTATACCTTTACATACAGCGATCTTATCTACCACCACATATAATCAATCTTGTATACCATTACATACAGCGGTCTTATCTACCACCATATATAATCAATCTTATATACCATTACTTACAGCGGTCTTATCTACCACCACATATAATCAATCTTGTATACCATTACATACAGCGGTCTTATCTACCACCACATATAATCAATCTTGTATACCTTTACATACAGCGGTCTTATCTACCACCACATATAATCAATCTTGTATACCTTTACATACAGCGGTCTTATCTGCCACCACATATAATCAATCTTGTATACCTTTACATACAGTGGTCTTATCTGCCACCACATATAATCAATCTTGTATACCTTTACATACAGCGGTCTTATCTGCCACCACATATAATCAATCTTGTATACCATTACATACAGCGGTCTTATCTGCCACCACATATAATCAATCTTGTATACCTTTACATACAGCGGTCTTATCTGCCACCACATATAATCAATCTTGTATAACTTTACATACAGCGGTCTTATCTACCACCACATATAATCAATCTTGTATACCTTCACATACAGCGGTCTTATCTACCACCACATATAATCAATCTTGTATACCTTCACATACAGCGGTCTTATCTACCACCACATATAATCAATACCAGTACGGGAGACTGGTTGGTCTCGAGACAGAGAGGTTGTGGGTTCAAATTCCGACTTCACCAGACTGGGATTTTTCTTGATGATTTCTCTCTGCGGCAACCACCCCTGGTCTCAGCAGCGGCTTGAAATGTCAGTTACTCATGGACGGAAAAAATATGAGTACCTCCGTAGACGGAGTTAGCTGCCTGTGTGGCGAGGGACCCCTGTGCACACGGCTGCTAGGGAAAAACTGATTAACACGCAAAGTTCAGTTCCTATTCTCTATAGACTTCGTCAGAGGTATAAGGTGGCGGAAAAACAAGCCAGTTCCTGTGTGCAGTCTTATATATCACCATATATGAACAATCTGGTATATCATTACACATGTGCAGTTTTATCGATCATCACATATGAGCAGTCTTATATATCATTACATATCTATCTATTGTCCTTTCGAGCCGAAGACGGCACATAGGGCAGAACCACAATCTTAAAAGCAGAAACCTTGCGTGCCAAAATGGCACATATTGCAGAGATCACTGCTTCTAAAATCTATGGCTCTGTGTCCATAACAATACTTTTTACAATGACAGCTTGTCAAGCCATCGATCAACCTCCTTAGTCGCCTCTTACGACATGCCTGGAAGGTCACAGTGTCACTATTCTTGACTTCCCTCATAATGAGGCCCCGGTAACACACGGGAAATGGGCAGTCATTACTTATGGGCAGTCTTATATAGCATCACATATGAGCAGTCGTATTTATCATTATATATCGGCAGTCTTATTTACCATTACATCTGAGCTCTTTGACCTACCCTGCATAAGAGCTGTTCGAGAGACATCAAATACAATACCGTTACATATGATACCGTCACATATGATACCGTCACAAATGCTACCGTTACATATGATACCGTCACATATGCTACCGTTACATATGATACCGTCACATATGCACTTTCTGTTTGTGACCTACCTCCCATACAAGTACTACTTTATTGGCCTGCAATAACATCTGTCTATCTAACCTACATTAACATCTGTCTGACTAACCTGCAATAACATCTGTCTGTCTAACCTACTTTAACATCTGCCTGACTAACCTGTAATAACATCTATTTGTATAACCTACTTTAACATCTGTCTGTCTAACCTACTTTAACATCTGTCTGACTAACCTGCAATAACATCTGTTTGTCTAACCTACTTTAACATCTGCCTGACTAACCTACAATAACATATGTCTGTCTAATCTACTATAACATTTGTCTGTCTAACCTACTATAACATCTGTCGGTCTAACCTACAATAACATCCCTATGTCTAACCTGCTGTAACATATGTCTATCTTACCAACAATAACATCTGTCTGTCTTATCTACAATAACATCTGTCTGTCTTACCTACAATAACATATGTCTTTCTTACCTACAATAACATCTCTCTGTCTAATCTATAATAACATATGTCTGTCTAACCTACAATAACATATGTCTGTCTTACCTACAATAACATATGTCTGTCTTACCTACAATAACATATGTTTGTCTAACCTACAACAACAGATGTTATTGTAGGCTATACAGTACAATAACATATGTCTGTCTAACCTACAATAACATCTCTCTGTCTTATCTACAATAACATCTGTCTGTCTAACCTACAATAACATCTCTCTGTCTTACCTACAATAACATATGTCTGACTAACCTGCAATAACGTCTATTTGTATAACCTACTTTAACATCTGTCTGTCTAACCTACTTTAACATCTACCTGACTAACCTGCAATAACATCTGTTTGTCTAACCTACTTTAACATATGTCTGACTAACCTTCAAAAACATCTGTCTGTCTAATCTACTATAACATTTGTCTGTCTAACCTACCATAACATCTGTCGGTCTAATCTACAATAACATCTGTCTGTCTTACCTACAATAACATCTCTCTGTCTTACCTACAATAACATCTGTCTGTCTTTCCTACAATAACATCTCTCTGTCTAACCTACTATAACATATGTCTGTCTAACCTACAACAACATCTGTCTGTCTTACCTACAATAACATATATTTGTCTAACCTACAACAACATATATCTGTCTTACCTACAATAACATAGGTCTGTCTAACCTACAATAACATATGTCTGTCTAACCTACAATAACATCTCTCTGTCTTACCTACAATAACATCTGTCTGTCTAGCCTACAATAACATCTCTCTGTCTTACCTACAATAACATTCAGTCTGTCTAACCTACAATAACATATGTCTGTCTAACCTACAACAACATCTGTCTGTCTAACCTACAATAACATCTCTCTGTATTACCTACAATAACATCTGTCTGTCTAACCTGCAACAACATCTGTCTGTCTAACCTACTATATTATCTGTCTGTGTAACCTACAATAACATCTGTCTTGCTAATCTACAATAACATATGCCTGTCTTACCTACAATAACATATGTCTGTCCAATGTACTATAACATCTGCCTGTCTAACCTACAATAACATCTCTGTCCAATGTACTATAACATTTGCCTGTCTAACCTACAATAACATCTGTCTGTCTTACCTACAATAACATCTGTCTGTCTAATCTACAATAACATATGCCTGTCTTACCTACAATAACATCTGTCTGTCTAATGTACTATAAAATCTGTCTGTCTTACCTACAATAACATCTGTCCGTCTAATCTACAATAACATATGCCTTTCTTACCTACAATAACATCTGTCTGTCTTACCTACAATAGCATCTGTCTGTCTAATCTACAATAACATATGCCTGTCTTACCTACAATAACATCTGTCTGTCTTACCTACAATAACATCTGTCTGTCTAATCAACAATAACATATGCATGTCTAATCTACAATAACATCTGTCTGTGTTACCTACAATAACATCTACCTGTCTAATCTACAATAACATATGCCTGTCTTACCTACAATAACATCTGTCTGTCTAACCTACAATAACATCTACCTGTCTAATCTACAATAACATATGCCTGTCTTACCTACAATAACATCTACCTGTCTAATCTACAATAACATATGCCTGTCTTACCTACAATAACATCTGTCTGTCTAACCTACAGTAACATTTCCTTCCATGAAATCAGAGCTATCTGACTCACTAATTTTCGTCACAAATATCTGGTTCTATTTCGCCTCATGAGAAATATCTGTTCCCGAGCTCTATTGTAGTTTCCGACTTCAACTTCAGCGTCACCTCTTAGCTCTAAAACCCAGCCCCACGTCAAACCTGCCCAAACATACACATAATGACACCAGTCGCGTGTCTTTGGCACGCCAAACCAAATCAATGCGCATTAGTCCTTCAAGAAAACTCTTAAATATAATCCTCTTACATTTTACGCTCAAGCGGAATAGTGGTATCAGTCATTTCGCTTGTCGCTTTGACGTGAGCCTAGGCACTGTCAACAAGGCTTTGTCACTTGTGACGCTCCAGCCTCGTTATCTTATGCATTAATGTAGACTCTGCGTGTTTACCCGCTTCAAACAAGAATATATGTGCATTTTGGGGAAGACACTATATTTATGTTTTCTTTGTCACCCCAATTGAGAACATAACACCGATTTCTTAGTCCCACAGTGTGTTAGTTATGTTCTTTGTCACAGTTCATAATTTCTAATGGTGATTGGCTATTTTCTTCTGAAATATTTCTTTTTTTACTTGTTGAAAAATGTAATGCAGTTTCTTTATATTTCACGCTGATATTGTATTTGCAAAAGCAGCATTCCAAAAATAAAAAAAATAAGAAGATACTGTGCACTACACTTTTGTTATAATAGAAACAATGACAATAGGACAACCGACGAGAAAATCAATGGAGTCTGTAGAAATGTGGTTTTATAGAAGAATGTTGAGAATACCATGGACAGCTAAGAAGAGCAATGAAAACGTTCTGAAAGAGGCCAAGCAAAAAGACAGCTAATTCCCAATATTAGGAAGAAACAATCATAATTTTTAACGAGAAGAAAACAGCTGGAATATAGTGCCAACTGGGAAAGTTGAGGGTTAGAGAGATAGAGGAAAGCAAAGAGAAAAGATACCAGAAAGCTTAAGAGAATGGCTTGGCAGAAGGTCAACAACAGAATGATAAATAACTATCAGATTGATAGTTGTGGAGAGACATGATCACCTACGCCAGCAAACATATTTCTTGATGATGATGATGATTGTCTATGTTGTTAACTCATTCACTAGAACCTATTTGATATTTGTATTAAACAATTTATGTTGATCGTTTAGACATTACCATAACTTTCCAGACATTCTTTTTCTGATTCTAGATGTAACATCATCTCTCTATTTTACATTCTCCATCGGTGATGCTAGAAAGAACAGTTATTGTACCAACTATCGACGTCATACAGCTTCTTGTCATCTAAGGTAAGAAAAGCAGACATCAATTCTCTTGTCCATGTAGAGAGGATTATCCATAACATGGATGAATGGCCACGAACCCACAAACCTGATAGCCGCGAGGTTCGGGAACGGTTGGCTTCCGTTTCCAAGATGATGGACGAAGTTCATGTTCTCTCGATCGCTGCAGAAATTGCATAATTACAACATCTTCTTCTAATCACGACGTCTTCTTCTAATTACAACATCTTCTAATTACAACATCTTCTAATTGCAACATCTTCTTCTAATTACAACATCTTCTTCTAATCACGACGTCTTCTTCTAATTACAACATCTTCTTCTAATTACAACATCTTCTTCTAATTACAACATTTTCTTCTAATTACAACATCTTCTTCTAATTACAACATCTTCTAATTGCAACATCTTCTTCTAATTACAACATCTTCTAATTACAACATCTTCTTCTAATTACAACATCTTCTTCTAATTACAACATCTTCTTCTAATTACAACATTTTCTTCTAATTACAACATCTTCTTCTAATCACGACGTCTTCTTCTAATTACAACATCTTCTTCTAATTACAACATCTTCTTCTAATTACAACATTTTCTTCTAATTACAATATCTTCTTCTAATTACAACATCTTCTTCTAATTACAACATCTTCTTCTAATTACAACATCTTCTTCTAATTACAACATTTTCTTCTAATTACAACATCTTCTTCTAATTACAACATCTTCTTCTAATTACAACATCTTCTTCTAATTACAACATTTTCTTCTAATTACAATATCTTCCTCTATTTACAGCCTCTTCTTCTAATCACGACGTCTTCTTCTAATTACAACATCTTCTTCTAATTACAACATCTTCTTCTAATTACAACATCTTCTTCTAATTACAACATCTTCTTCTAATTACAACATCTTCTTCTAATTACAACATCTTCTTCTAATTACAACATCTTCTTCTAATTACAACATCTTCTTCTAATCACGACGTCTTCTTCTAATTACAACATCTTCTTCTAATCACGACGTCTTCTTCTAATTACAACATCTTCTTCTAATTACAACATCTTCTTCTAATTACAACATCTTCTTCTAATTGCAACATCTTCTTCTAATTACAACATCTTCTTCTAATTACAACATCTTCTTCTAATTACAACATCTTCTTCTAATTACAACATCTTCTTCTAATTGCAACATCTTCTTCTAATTACAACATCTTCTTCTAATCACGACGTCTTCTTCTAATTACAACATCTTCTTCTAATTACAACATCTTCTTCTAATTACAACATCTTCTTCTAATTACAACATCTTCTTCTAATTACAACATCTTCTTCTAATTACAACATCTTCTTCTAATCACGACGTCTTCTTCTAATTACAACATCTTCTTCTAATCACGACGTCTTCTTCTAATTACAACATCTTCTTCTAATTACAACATCTTCTTCTAATTACAACATCTTCTTCTAATTGCAACATCTTCTTCTAATTACAACATCTTCTTCTAATTACAACATCTTCTTCTAATTACAACATCTTCTTCTAATTACAACATCTTCTTCTAATTGCAACATCTTCTTCTAATTACAACATCTTCTTCTAATCACGACGTCTTCTTCTAATTACAACATCTTCTAATTGCAACATCTTCTTCTAATTACAACATCTTCTTCTAATTACAACATCTTCTTCTAATTACAACATTTTCTTCTAATTACAATATCTTCCTCTATTTACAGCCTCTTCTTCTAATCACGACGTCTTCTTCTAATTACAACATCTTCTTCTAATTACATCTTCTTCTGATTACAACATCTTCTTCTAATTACAACATCTTCTAATTGCAACATCTTCTTCTAATTACAACATCTTCTTCTAATTACAACATCTTCTTCTAATTACAACATTTTCTTCTAATTACAATATCTTCCTCTATTTACAGCCTCTTCTTCTAATCACGACGTCTTCTTCTAATTACAACATCTTCTTCTAATTACATCATCTTCTTCTAATTACATCTTCTTCTGATTACAACATCTTCTTCTAATTACATCTCATTCTAATGAAATCTTCTTCTAATTACATCTTCTTCTAATTACAACATCTTCTTCTAATTACATCTTCTTCTAATTACATCTTCTTATAATTACAACATCTTCTTCTAATTACATCTTCTTCTAATTACATCTTCTTCTAATTACATCTTTTTCTAATTACATCTTCTTATAATTACAACATCTTCTTCTAATTACATCTTCTTCTAATTACATCTTCTTCTAATTACATCTTCTTCTATTTACAACATCTTCTAATTACAACATTTTCTTCTAATCACAATATCTTCTTCTAATCACATCTTCTATAATCTCGACATCTTTTTTTTAAAATCACCTTAAATATATACAAGAAGAAAGCATGTGTAGTGTATCTTCCTGCGAAGACATAAATGAGCAAATCATCTAAAGTATCAGTGCTAATCTGTTGTGCCAAATCTATAACATAGAGGGCACAGTGTGTGGTTACACTGATAGTGACAACCCAAAAGAAGGGACTTCAATTATAACAGCAAAAACACGTCCAACTAATTAGAACAGTGACACTCCAACTAACCAGATTATCCGCAGAAACAGGGGGACTCAAATTAATTTTTAAGGCGTTGGTTTTTTTTTTTTTTTTATGACGTTATTGCTGTTTTTATTTTATCGTTCAAGGCCGCAAAAACGTTTTTTTTTTTTTTTTTTTTTTTTAAACATAAAAATATTGAGAATTTCGTGAACTGCTAGAAAGAGTAGCCAAGATGTTCTAAAAGAGGCCAAAGCTAAAAAGAAAACATTTTATTTTCCAAAATCAGCAGGAAACAGTCATCATTTTGTGACCATGGAGTGAGAGAGAACGACGAAAACATATTGTGGCAACACACAAATTTGTGGAGAGAAATGATAAACGGAAACAAAGAGAAAATGTAGAAGGTCTTTAAAAAGAGTGGTTCTGTAGGAGCAGCATGTTTTTATAATAGGAAGCAAAGAGAAACGAGTAAAGATAATAAAGAATGTCCTTGTAAGAGCAACATGTTTGATAAATGAAGTAAAGAGAAAGGAGTGAAGATAATAAAAGAGAATGTCCTTTAAGAGCAACATGTTTGATAAAATGAAGTAAAGAGAAAGAAGTGAAGATAATAAAAGAGAATGTCCTTGTAAGAGCAACATGTTTGATAAAATGAAGTAAAGAGAAAGGAGTGAAGACAATTAAAGAAAATGTTTTTGTGGAGCCAGCAGATTTGATAAACGGAAACAAAGATAAAGAATAGAAGACAATAAAAGGGAATAGTTTTTATAGGAGCAACAGCAGAAATGACAAAGAAATAGAGATGTACATTTTTGGGAGAAATATGATCACCTGCGAGCATAATACCGACCACATTTAACTCTCCCCCCCCCCCCCCCCCCACCAAAAAAAAAAAAGAAATCATATGCGGAAGGTCTATAAAAATGATGGTCACTAATACCATATTCCCTATACGCCATTTGGCGTGATGGTGCTCTTTACATCCTTTGTTTTTTTATGTAACGAGGTGCTGCGAAGGCTCAGTGGGTGGTGAACCGGACTACAAGGACAAGCGGTCGAGTTCGATCCTGATCGACGCTCCCGGGTTCACCCAGCCTTAAATGGGTACTGAATTTTTTCTGGGAAAGTAAAGCGGCACGGGCGTACTACTGACCACATTACCACCAACCCCCCCCCCCCCTCCATTAAAAAAAACCATGTGCCGAAGGTATAATTATATAATAATATATAAATTATAGATACTAACTGAAACCATATTCCTTATAATCTACTTGGCGTGACAGGGCTCTTAACTTATTTTGTTACATCGTCACACACGTACTTGATGATGATGATAGTCTCAAAACTTATCATAGAAGAACTATAGTCCGTTCACAAATTCGTGCCCACACAGTTTATCAATTATCTTGGAAACTGTTTCATGAATTTCTGTAATTTTTTTTCATGAAATCTTATTTTTTTCACCGACCTTAAGATTATATAATATTTAAGTACAATGGTTGTCTGAATTTTGCATAAATCGTTTTATTGTTATATAATTTTAGGAAAATATCAAACCGTGTACTCTAAAGATTAGATTCTACTGTAAATTATGTAAATTTTCTAACAAACATCTGAGTATATTTCGTCTTACAAATTACAGTTCTGTGAACGTGAGATGGTGCTAAGATTGTGTGGAGATTTGATTACAACAAATGTGGGTACTGTAGAATCCTAAAAATTAGGACAACCAAAAAAATTATTATATTTTTATATACCTCAAATTAGCAAAAATCTTTCCTAAATGCATGACAGTAGGGATAAAAATCAGTCTTAAGTTCGGTGAAAAAATAAGATTTCATGAAAAAAAGAATTACATAAATTTATCAGTTTCCGAGATAATTAATAAACTCTGTGGGCACGAATTTCTGAACGATCTTTAGTATTTGTTTTTTTTTCACATCCTGAACAAATGTGTAGCATCAAAGCATTGGTAGTTATTATACTGCGGAGTTTTGTTTTTACTTCAGTCCATCAGACGATCTAGCTGGCTCGAGGTTTGAAGCCAGATCGACATTTCTTGTAGACGTGCTCTGTACCTGCTAACACCGAACCATTTTATTTTATTTTCTGCTATTTGAATGATTCTGTACTTGGTTCAGAAAGTTTTTGTTTCCTTTGATATCGTCAAAGATTCATTTTGACTTATCTAGTGACATTTCACTCTTTGATTACAAACCTCTCATCTCATATGTCGTGATGTTCCTATTTTGTACTTTAGATAAGTACCATGTATAACATTGATAATAAAGGGATAACAGACAGTTATTGTTTATTACTTCCGGTTGGTGAGGTAGGCCAAGATGGCTGCTTAGTTGGATCAGGATCAGGACTAGTGACATTTTTGCTGCAGTGTGATTTAAAGTGATTCTTTCTGGTTTTGATTTTCATTTATTGAGACAGTCTGAGGTCGGTCCCATTCACCTGACCACAAAAACAATATCGTTTTGGCGCCCACGCGTTATTATAGTGCTGTAGGCGACTGACCGTGGAGTTTAGTGAAACGGTACTATGTCCCGGATTTGCCCTGGCACGGAATGTGTGAACTGTCTATTTTCGACTGCAAATTTTCCACCATCTGAATTATGGCCGAATCTAGTGTCTAGCCGAATTGAAGGCCTGACTTCATTTGTTGGGACAGCGATTATTGTAATGGCACGCTCATGACGTCCATGCGGATTTGGCGCGGGCGCATGGAGGTTATGCTGTCCGAAAGGGCCTTTACTGCGACCCGGAAGTGTCCATATTGAGCTGCGCGACATTTATACAGAACGCTGCACGTTCAATAGAATAGCATAAACAGGAAAACGCGCCATTTTCACAGAACGCAATACTATCGTGTGAGAGATGTGGTTGTTGGAATGGTGGATGAGCAGATATTTGAATAGCCCGCCTGCAGTGAAGCCATTCCGTTCTCAAATCTATTGTATGTCAGATGTTGTTAAAGGCAAGAAGCTCACCAGCTGAACTGAGAGCAGTCAGCGACTCACAGCTGACGCAGCATGCGTCCGAAACGAACAACAGAGATGATTTATTCCCTAATCTATAAACCATCCGTGCCTCTTGAAATAGAACAAGTCTGTCCAAGTGAGTAACGATCGATCAAAAATACCGCTCAGAGTTTGGATATGTTGCGATGAAAGGCACACATATTACTGCTTTGCTCTAAACTACAACACATTCGTGATTTACACCCACTTAAGGTCGTTATATGGAAACAATAAAAAGAGTTCTTAAATGCTATGTAGAGCCAGTCTTAACGTATGGATGTGAATCATGGACAATAGGACAACAGACAAGAAAATCACTGGAGTCTTTAGAAATGTGGTTTTACAGAAGAATGTTGAGAATACCATGGATAGCTAGGAAGAGTGATGAAAACGTTCTGAAAGAGGCCAAAACAAAAGAGAGCTAATTTCCAATATTAGGAAGAAACAATCATCATTTTCTGGCCATGTAATGAGAAGAGTACAACTGAAATATATTGTAACAACTTGAAAAATTGAGGGTCGAAGAGACAGAGGGAAGCAAAGAGAAAAAAATACCAGACAGCTTAAGAGAATGGCTTGGCAGAAGGTCAACAGCAGAAATGATAAACAACTGTCGAGATCGAAAGTTGTGGAGAGACATGATCACCTACGCCAGCAGGCCCGGTACTTGATGATGATGAAGGTATTTAAAAGGCCAGACGATGACTAGGAGTGGTCGAGTGAATGTCAAGGATTAGCAAACAAATCAATTGTCATTATTTTATATTTGAGCTGTAGAGTAATAGTGCCATTTGACATATGCTGCTCTTCTGACATTTTGTTTGAATTTCTCTGTCAAGTTTCAAGTGTTTAATTTCTACAGAAAATTATGTTTTTTGCACGGGAGTGATACCTTATATACTGAAGGATCTCACTTTAAACAATGACTAAGCGTTTTGATAGCTCTTTGATTCATCATGTCCTTAGCAGAACGCTGCTCCATCACAGCCAGCCTGAAAAAAATTCTTTTCTCTAGCCAGATCTCCCACTTCCTCCGCTGTCAAGTGCAAAGTCTCTTTGATGTATTGAAACCAACTTCTACTTGGTCTGCCCGTTTTCCTCGTCTTTCTGGAACCATGCCTTCCATTATTGCATTTTCCAGCTCACTGTGTCTCTTGATGCTGCCGTAATATTTTAATATCCTCTGTAAGTTTATAAGCCAGTTTGTTGATTGACACACAATGTAATATGTCATTTTATGTCTCCCTGATGTCTTTGGAGTCGATGTAGCATTGTGATTAAAGTGCTCTCCCACCGTGAAAATTTACCCAGTTCAATTTACAAAAGTGCGCTAAAGTTATTTATTTAACAGTGGTTCCTCTAATATTAAGGTATAGATGATCGAATGCTTAGTCTTAAGGGAGAAGGACAGTGCAATATGCTTCATGCTCAAGCCGAACATATAAATATGCATGTGGCAGTAATAACTTTGTCCTGGGGAAATGTCACATGTAAGATTCTTACCATGGAAATAGAGATTCTAGAACAATCGATAAGACACATACCACAGGTGGTCGGTATCCTAGTTGGGAAAACAACCCGACTAGGCTGCCGTCGTTCGGACAACCCGTGTTCGATTCCCGCTGGAAGCAGTGGGGATTGTACTCGTGGTTGGATTAACAAATATCCCTCGCGATCGACCCAGCCGTCGGCAGAAATGAGTATCATTGTAGCACTCCGGGAAGGTGAGGAATGCCGCCTCGCATCGTGAGTTTCGATGCTTGAAGCGACACTATCCAGAAGTCTCCGAGCACGTCTGGATAGGCGGCCGAGCATATATGGGTGAAAACTCGCATGCTAAGATGCCGATTAAAGTCTCGTACTTTACCATTACCTTTACTACCACAAGGACACGACCACATTTAGAAGTGAAGAATTTAGAAGATCTGAACAAAACTCGTATTGGAGAATATACTGAAATTAATTAAATGGTTTTACTGCGCACGTCAGTGTTTAAGATGAAAACGTTGACTAATCAGAACTGTCAGTAAATGATGGGGAAAACAATAGAATGACAGGGCGCCCTAAAAGAAAGGAAATGGAGAGACAAACATTAAAGGCACACATAAACACGACATTAGAGGAGGTGAACTGTCGCGTACATCAGTTAGTAAAATAAATCTCCAGTGGACGCTAGAGAGTAAATGAGGAAGTAAAGAAAGGGTTGAAATGATAATACACATATTTGTGGAAAATTACCCCGAGAACAAATCGGGGTTGCCACGGATTCCGTTCACATTGCCAGATCTTATTTGAGTACGGATGGGATTGAAGGTTTCATAGACACTGTCTAAAAGCAGTCAGGAAAGGGTTTGTAGTTCTCATAGACACTGTCCAAAAACAGTGAGGAACGGGTTTGTAGTTCACATACATACTGTCCAAAAACAGCGAGGAACAGGTTTGTAGTTCACATAGATACTGTTCAAAAACAGCGAGGAACAGGTTTGTAGATCTCATAGATGCTGTCCAAAAACAGTGAGGAACGGGTTTGTAGTTCACATAGACACTGTCCAAAAACAGTGAGGAACGGGTTTGTAGTTGACATAGATACTGTTCAAAAACAGCGAGGAACAGGTTTGTAGTTCTCATAGATACTGTCCAAAAACAGCGATGAACAGGTTTGTAGTTCTCATAGACACTGTCCAAAAACAGTGAGGAACGGGTTTGTAGTTCACATAGATACTGTTCAAAAACAGCGAGGAACAGGTTTGTAGTTCTCATAGATACTGTCGACACACAGTAAGGAACGGGTTTGTAGTTCTCATAGATACTGTCGACACACAGTAAGGAACGGGTTTGTAGTTCTCACACTGTCGATACACAGCGAGGAACGGATTTGTAGTTCTCAAAGACATTGTCGATACACAGTGAGGAACAGGTTTGTAGTTCTTACACTGTCGATACACAGTGAGAATTGGTTTGTAGTTCTTACACTGTCGATACACAGTGAGAATGGGTTTGTATTTCTCACATACACTGTCGATACACATTTATGAACGGAATTTAAGCTCTCATAGACTACTGTCTATACACAGTGATACTAGTACACAATGAAAGAACAAAACTTGAGACTTGGAACGTTTCCTAGATTCCAAGCCTATCTTCTACAAAACGTCCAACCTTTAATCTGACCATTCTTGCCCTCATTCGTCGTCTCCCCTGTTCAGTTCTACTCTCATTTCCCGCCCACATTCTTCCAGTGATTAATGTCGACTTTTAGCCCTGCCGTTCTGTTTATTTTATCTTCCCGCCTCCCCAAAGCACCGGAACACGACTTTCAGAGATTCAATGTGCTCATCACTGCTGTTTACAAATGATATTTTAGTTACATATGCTATTTAGCTGGTTTAAGAAATATATTTTTTGTTCCCTGTTCGCCAGCTTTTTACCTATGACGAAACCCATAGAGACTAGGAACTGAATTGTGCGTGGTAATCAGTTTTTTTGCTGGCAGCCGTGTGCACAGGGGTCCCTCGCCGCACAGGCAGATAACTGCAACTTCGGAGGTACTCATATTTTTTCGTCGATGAGTAATTGGCGTTTCAAGCCGGGCCTCGCTGCTGAGACCAGGGGTGGTTGCCGCAGAGAGAAATGATAAATAAACATTCCAGCCGTGATTTGAACCCACAACCTCACAACCTCTCTGTCTCGAGGCCGGCGTCTTGACTCAAGACCAACCAGACCCCCCATAAGAAATTTAGCCTTCTTCGTTCTATAGTTTTGTAATTAGGTTGCACTATGCTTTGCACGGAGCGGTCC
The DNA here is from genome assembly GCA_032433765.1 of Megaustenia siamemsis. NCBI lineage: Eukaryota > Metazoa > Mollusca > Gastropoda > Stylommatophora > Ariophantidae > Megaustenia > Megaustenia siamemsis. Next base: position 132,760 of record JAVIAB010000084.1, on the reverse strand, counting down.
TGTGTTTCAGGTCTCTGTAATCAGAATGTTTAGCTTTTCATAATGGAAATATGTGCTTTAAACAAACTCAATGAAAGCCATCGGAGGCAAAATGGCCTCCCAGCAGCAGACAGAACGGCTTGGAAAGTGATTGTTAAAGACATACGCTCCACGTGGAGTTGTCAGCGACCCGCAGCTGATGGGTTGTGACAGGATCGGTGAACCAAAACCATCCAGAGCCTACCCCACCTCTCCATAGTGCCTTCAATAACAGACTAACCTGTCTAGTTTGGCCAAGCGAGTAGGAATCGAAGAGGGAAGACAACCCGGTACTCAAAAATAACATGCTGAAGTCGGATGTTTTGGGCCGAAAGGTACAAATATCACAGGCAAAACACAACACAACGCATACACGCCCACTTAACGTCTCCATAAGGGCGAATTATGAGAAAGTGTATTCCTGTAGTCATCGGGCGAACGCAAGCAAGCAATTAAAACTATCAATATATTATTATATGTTATATCTAATAACATGAACAATCGTCTACCTGGCTGCGGTCATTTCACTAAATCAAAGGCATCTATTGTTGTCAAACGTTGTGCGTATTGCGTCAGGATATAATTAATCACAGCCATCTATTGTAGTAATGAAAACGATCTGAAAGAGGTCAAAGCAAAAAGAGAGCTAATTTCTAATATTAGGAAGAAACAATCATCATTTTTTGGCCATGTAATGAGAAGAGAACAACTGGAATATATTGTAACAACTGGGACAATTAAGGGTCGAAGAGATATAGGGAAGCAAAAAGAAAAATACCAGTCAGCTTAAAAGAATGTCTTGGCAGAAGGTCAACAACAGAAATGATAAATAACTGTCGAGATCGAAAGTTGTGGAGAGACATGCTCACCTGCGCCAGCAGGCCCGATACTTGATGATGATGATTGTAGTAGTAGATAATATGTATATAGTGAAGCGCAAATTTCGGGCGGGCGTACATATTTAATTAGATTTCTGCAATAGGAATGATATTTTTTCCGGTAGATTACTTCATATCATTATGACAGCACCAGAGCTGGAAGTTGTCAGCGACCCACAGCTGATGGCTTGCGCCAGGATCCGTGAACCAGATTCATCCAGACCCTGCTCCACCTCTCCGCGGTGCCTCTAGTAACAGACTAACCTGTCTTGGCCAAGCGAATAGGAATCGAAGAGGGAAGACAACCCGATACTCAAAATCGTGCTGAAGTCGGATGTGTTGGGCCGAAAGGCACAAATATCACAGTTATACTGAAACCACAACACAACGCAGAAACACCCACTTAGTGTCCTTTTAAAGGCGGATGATGATGAAGAGGAATTATATAGTCTACTAGAATACTCTTGAATACTTTAGTCATCGGGCTAACGCAAGCAAGCATATCATTATGTGACTAACGTTCGCAGTTTTATAATATTGTAATTTGAAATGATTGATTTATCTCGTCAAAATATTTGCAGCGATGTTTGATGGCCTCAGCATTGCGTGCATTGTAACATCTTCGCCTGTCTCCAAACTGTCACTATAACAGTTTTATCAAGATCAAACTAATACTTGTTTGGGGTTGTTCAGTTCTGTCAGAGAATAACCAGTTTCGATGTCATTAGTGATCTTGCTGTAAGGTCTTTACCATCTGTCCTCTTTTTTCTTTGATATTTAGATTTTTTTTTTTTTTTAATTTGCCCTGTCTTCGCTCTCAATAAAATGATTCTTATATTCTGTTTACAGCAAGACTAAAATATGGGTCTTCCGTCTCAGCATTGTACAATTCCATCAGATCATGTTACTTTATAGATCAGGTAAATGTAAGTTTACACAAGAAACGACATTGCAGATAAAGGCAATATGTCAGTTGAATGAACAATAGGTGGATTAGGTAAGGTTTTAGAAGAATTTAGCTTTTATTGTCCTACATAACAGCGAGGCGAACAGAAGAGGAAACTATATCTCCCCTCGACGCTGAAAGGCAAATGAGAAAGGAAAGAAGAAGAAGAAAACAAGAAGAGGAAGAAGAAAAAGAAGAAGTAAAACAAGCAGAAGAAGAAGAAAGATAAAGAAGAATAACAAGAAAAAAGAAGAAAGAAGAAAAGAAGAAGAAGAAGAAAAAAAAAGAAATAAAAAAAAGGAGTAAAGAAGAAGAAGAAGAAAAAAAAAGAAGTACAGAAGAAGAAGTAAAGAAAAAAGAAGTACAGAAGAAAAAGTAAAGAAGAACAAGAAAAGAAAAAAATAAGAAAAGAAAAAAGAAGTAAAAGAAGAAGAAGAAGAAAAAAAGATAAAAAAGAAGAAAATAAGAAGAAGAAGAAAAAAAAGATAAAAAAGAAAAAATAAGAAGAAGAAGGAAAAAAGATAAAAAAGAAGAAGAAGAAAATCAGAAGAAGAAGAAGACGAAAAAGAAGAAGAAGGTGAAGAAGAAAAGAAGATGAAGAAGAAGAAGAAAAAGAGGAAGAAGAAAAAAGGAAGAAGAAGACGAAAAAGAAAAAGAAGATGAAGAAGAAGGGAAAAAAAGAGAAGAAGATTATAGAAGGTCACTTACGCAGTGTACGGGGAAACGAAGTCCTTCAGACATACACGTGAATCTTTGAACTGTTTTCGCTTTTTTTTTTTTACACTTCCAGGAAAGTAAGTTTCTTGAAAACTAATATGGATTAATTAAGTAAGTTATTGTCCTGGCTTTCTGTAAGTTAATGTGTTGGCTTTCTGTAAGTTATTGTGTTGGCTTTCTGTAAGTTATTGTGTTGGCTTT
>JAVIAB010000084.1:0-125000 GCA_032433765.1 Megaustenia siamemsis | reverse complement strand
TCAGATTTCCATCTGTTTGGACCACTCAAAAAATTCCTGCGTGGGACACACTTTGACAATGATGAGGATGTGATCCGTGCAGTTAAAAAATGGCTACGCGAGCAGGACAAAACTTGGTACAAACGAGGCATTCATGACCTAGTTTCGCGTTGGCGTAAGGAAATACGCTTGGACGGAGATTATGTTGAAAAATAGGTAGTGTAAAGGGGATGTTCAGCTACAATCTGTGAAATTTCACACATTTTGCCCGAATAGTTTCCGAGAAAAAAATTAGTGTGCATTACTTTTTGACCTCCCTACGTATATTTATATTATTATTATTGTCAATATATTTTAAGTGCATGAAGTTATCAACACATTTTCTATGTACAAATATATTGCCATGTGTGTATATACTCATAAATAAGGGTTATGTCGATCACGGTAGATCTTTATTAAAGACATCAAACGCGAAAGTCGTCGAAATGTCTGAGGAAAGCTTTCTTCTTTAATACTTTGATTGGGCTTAGCAAACTATACTCGTCAACACACCTTGCATGTGACAAAAGAGAAAACGACGGCTAGGTTAGACAGAAATTGAGTTGGGGAAGGGAAGAACTAGGAAAAAAAAGAACTATGTTTCCGCAGAGATCAAAGGCGATCTTACCAATAGAATGGCCTCTTTGAAAGTTCGGCTCTTCTGATGTGCGCTTGTCTTATCATCATGTGCCATACCCTTTGACGTTTGTGATAATGTCCTTCCACAAACTTCTATTCAACAGTGCATCGCATCAATTCTGTTGTTGACTGTTTTCCATGCTATGACACCAAGCTATCTAGTATTTTCTCTCTTTCTCATTCACGATCTCTCCTTCCCTGTATTTTGTCAGTTGTAACCAAGTATTCCAACTTTGCTCTTCTCATCATATGCGGGAAAATGTTGATTGTTTTTTTCTGATGTTTTTTAGGAGCTCATTCTCCTGTTGGCCTCTGAGAATTTCCACATTTGTCTTTTTAGCTGTCCAGGAACTTTCAACATTCTGCTTATAGGCGCCGCTAATGAAACAATTCACTGGGTGGAAAAAGTGATATCTGAGAGGTGTTCTAATATATATATATATATATATATATATATATATATATATATATATATATATATATATATATATATATATATTCGTAGACAATACCTATGGGTCTAGTGACATGGCCCCCAGTCACGTGCCTCCCTGTGCAATCCTATACAATACCTATGGGTCTAGTGACATGGCCACGAGTCTCGTGCGCCCCCCCGCCCCGTGCATTCCTATACAATACCTATGGGTCTAGTGGCACGGCCCCCAGTCTCGTGCCCCACTGTGTATTCCTAGACAATACCTATGGGTCTAGAGGCATAACCCCTAGTCTCGTGCTCTCCCCCCCCCCCAAAACACGTGGATTTCTGTACAATACCTATGGGTCTAGTGACATGGCCACGAGTCTCGTGCGCCCCCCCCCCCCGCCCCCGTGCATTCCTATACAATACCTATGGGTCTAGTGGCACGGCCCCCAGTCTCGTGCCCCACTGTGTATTCCTAGACAATACCTATGGGTCTAGAGGCATAACCCCTAGTCTCGTGCTCTCCCCCCCCCCCAACAACACGTGGATTTCTGTACAATACCTATGGGTCTAGTGACATGGCCACGAGTCTCGTGCGCCCCCCCCCCCCGCCCCCGTGCATTCCTATACAATACCTATGGGTCTAGTGGCACGGCCCCCAGTCTCGTGCCCCACTGTGTATTCCTAGACAATACCTATGGGTCTAGAGGCATAACCCCTAGTCTCGTGCTCTTCCCCCCCCCCAACAACACGTGGATTTCTGTACAATACCTATGGGTCTAGTGCATGGCCCCCAATCTGGTGGCGTAAACCCAACCCCCACAAATTTACTTTTTGTTTTTAACCAGTGCCCCCGTGAAACATCCTGTTGTTTTGGTTGAGAAACACTTATCTGGCTCGTACTCCCCAATTAAAAGGATTTTTTAGAAATTGATTTAAGAAAATAATGAAACAAGAAAGAAATTGACAGAAACAGCAACTGTTATATCAAGGAACAAGTAAACTAACAGAACAGTATACATAAATAAAGAAGCATTCATTAAAGACAGAAGTAAAGCATTTTAAATGGTGGAAACGATATATTTGATAATCCATTGAATTGAGTTTTTGAGTTAACGGGTCATCATCATTGCACTCCAAACATGTCCATAGGTGCTCAGATCCCATGCTCAGCAAGTCCCGCAGTGTCCAGCGGCTGACGACTCCAGTTCTGTGTTGGTTGATAAGTTTTCTTACACGCCCACTAAGATTTTCGTTTATGGTTGTGCCCATTTTATCCATTGAATACATGAGTTAACGTTTCAATGGGGGAAACAGCTCCAGTCACGATAACTCACGTAATATCGGATAATTTTGGTCTCGTAATAAAATAACAAGGATAATACTCGTATTTTCTTAAACTAGGCAATTGTCAATCTTCACACTTTGTAGTAGGAACTTTATAACTTGAGAATTATTCATTTTAGTGCACGATGTTTTACCACATTTCTTCTCCAGATCCATTAGTTTCGAAGAACTTTATAATTGTTTTGAGATTTATAAGTAATTCTCTTCTACTACATCCTTTCCTTCTGCTTTTTCTTCTTCTTTTCTTCGCCTTCTTCCTCAGCATACACATTTAGTCATCAATATTAATAAGTTCGAAGAAACGATTCGTAAGCTCAAGGCTGGTGACATCTCCCTCCATACAGCTTATCCAGATATGTTACCAGTGATATGGTCATACGTGCTTTATCTGCTATTCATATGTTGGCATGATTGCAGGAGACGTTTAGCATTCATTTTGCCTGTGCCACATAGGTTCCTATCCTTTGAGTGTTGACAAGATGGTACTTCAATCTGTTGTGTCCTACTCAAAATATAAAATTTGGTACTTGTTCTACATACTGGTACTTGTTATACATAGCCTTCATTGACCAGGAAAAAGCATTCGACAGAGTAAACAGAGAACAACTGTGGGAGATACTAACAACATACGGAGTAAGCCAACATCTAACCAACATTATTAAAAGTCTCTACGCCAACAGCAGCTGCAGGGTCAGAACAGCAACAGGCTACACAGACCACTTAGAAGTTAGATCAGGTGTAAGACAGGGGTGCGTACTATCCCCCTTACTGTTTATTACATACATGGACCATATATGCAAGCTAGCCAACCCATCAGAGACAGAGGAGATCAACGAGCTTCTATTTGCAGACGACCAGGCACTAATACATGAAACAATAGAAGACCTACAAGAACACTTAAACAAACTCAACATCTTAGGAACAAAATACAACATGAAAATCAATATCAACAAAACAGAAGTCATGAAAGTCGCCAAAAATAAACAGAACATCAACATAACTATAGAAGGCAGACAACTAAAACAAGTAGAGGAATTCAAATACCTAGGAAGTCTAATGACAAACGACAATTCCCAAACAGCAGAGATAGAATCAAGATGCAACAAAGCTTGTCAAATCATCGGACAGTTATCACCACTATTATCCAACAAGGAAATAACTCTGGAGGCAAAACGAGCACTATACAATACAATCTTCATTCCAACGTTGTGCTACAAATGCCAGACCTGGACTCTAGATGCAAGAACAATAAGAAAAATAACCTCTACAGAGATGAAATGTGTTAGACGAATGACAGGAAACAGTCTGAGAGATAAGATCAGAAATGAAGAACTGAGAAAAAAGCTAGGAATAGCCCCAGCCATAGAATATATAAGGAAACAACAGATAAAATGGTTCGGCCACGTGACAAGGCAGAAAGAACAAAACACAACACAACGAGCCTTCAACAAACGTTGTGAGAACAACAGACCCAAGGGTCGACCACGAAAAAGATGGATCGATGGAATATTAGAAGCACTAGGAAACATAACAGCAGCAGAGGCGAACAGAAGAGCAAAAGACCGCAAATTATATCTCCCCTCGACGCTGAAAGGCAGATGAGGAAGGAAAGAAGAAGAAGAAGAAGGTACTTGTTCTTTTCTCTTGAGCTCGCAGTAGGCATAATTTTTCTGATAGCCCTAATGTTATGTATTCCATTTGTTCATGAATTTATTCTTAACAAATCTCTTTGATTCCTCATACGTTGTACTTGTATATGGCTGGTGTAATTTGAAACCATCCTTTGTCAACCAGTTTGTCTCTCTTCGTTTTCAGGAACATTGCAGTGAGAAGGAATTCTCTTAGTAACAGCTCTGCATATCTTAAAGAGTCATGTTCAAGAATCAGTAATTTCTAAGACCGTCGAGTTATTGTCAAAAATCAGTCATTTCTAAGACCGTCGAGTCATTGTCAAGAATCAGTAATTCCGAAGACCGTCGAGTCATAGTCAAGAATCAGTAATTTCTAAGATCGTCGAGTCATTGTCAATAATCAGTAATTTCTAAGACCGTCGAGTCATTGTCAAGAATCAGTAATTCCGAAGACCGTCGAGTCATAGTCAAGAATCAGTAATTTCTAAGATCGTCGAGTCATTGTCAATAATCAGTAATTTCTAAGACCGTCGAGTCATTCTCAAGAATTAGTTATTTCTAAGACCGTCGTAATTGCTTTGAACTCCATCAGTTATTCTAAAGAATCAGTAATTTCTAAGACTGTCGAGTCATTCTAAAAAATCAGTCATTTCTAAGGCTGTCATAATTGTTTTGAACTCCACCAATTAATCTAAAGAATCAGTACTGAATCACTCTGCCATTCGGTTCTAATTACGCTCTAAATTATTTCTAATCTCTAAAGTACTTCCAGATGTACTGTCCGATTGTTGGTCGCTTATCAGATATCGAAAATTTTCTTCATTCAACTTTCGCTACTGTACTTATAATTAGAGCTTTTGTTTCCTCACCAATTTAGAATCAATTAAATCATAACTTCTCAAATTCTGATTCTACTTTTGTGATCATGACAGGATTGATTTCTTTCACAATCCTACTACACCTCCGCGTCATAAACACTAACTCCGCGTCATAAACACTTTGTCCACTGTTGCTCGACTCCACATCAAATTTACCGACTTTAGTGCTTAAATCCAACATATAATTATGGAAAAATACCAGTGAAATATAGCTCATTGGTTAGTGAACTGGACTACAAAGGATAAGGGGTAGTGTTCGATCACAAGCGACGGCTTCCGGGTTCACCCAGCCTTAAATGGGTACCGAATTTTTTTTCTGGGAAAGTAAAGCGGCACGGGCGTAATACCGACCACATTACCCCAAAAATCATATGCTGAAGGTCTGAGAAATTTATGGTCGCTAACACCATATTCCCGCTATACGTCACTTGGCGTGAAGGGGGCTAAAGGAAAAGAAACCAGTCAAATACCAGTGGATAACGAGATAAAGTGAAGACGATGGCGCTGGATAGGACACACACTGCGCAAGTCAACTGAGAGTATTATACAACATGCCCTTTTCCGGAATCGCCAAGGAAAAAGGCAAAGAAAAAGACTAAAATATTCTTGGACAGAGATGAATATAATGGGTAAGACATGGAATGATCTTAAAAGAATTGCAAGAAACATAACGGCTTGGAAAGTGTTTGTTGAAGACCTATGCTCCACCGGGAGCTGAAAGGTAGAAGAAGAAGAGGAAGAATGCTTACCTGCTGCTCGAATCTCGGTCACGAATTCCTCTATTTGTTTAGTGCCTGACTCACCAAATCGTAAACATCTACTCCACTATTTACTATACATCTGCTCCACTATTTACTAAACATCTACTCCACTATTTACTACACATCTCTTCCACTATTTACTATACATCTGCTCCACTATTTACTAAACACCTACTCCACTATTTACTATACCTCTATTACACTATTTACTAAACATCTACTCCACTATTTACTAAACATTTACTCCACCATTTACTATACATCTATTGCACTATTTACTAAACATCTACTACACTATTTACTAAACATCTACTACACTATTTACTAAACATCTACTCCACTATTTACTAAACATCTACTACACTATTTACTAAACATCTACTGCACTATTTACTAAACATCTACCCCACTATTTACTATACATCTACTCCACTATTTACTATACATCTATTGCACTATTTACTAAACATCTACTCCACTATTTACTATACATCTACTCCACTATTTACTATACATCTACTCTACTATTTACTAAACATCTACTACACTATTTACTAAACATCTACTGCACTATTTTCTAAACATCTACTGCACTATTTACTATACATCTATTGCACTATTTACTAAACATCTACTGCACTATTTAGCATACATCTACTCTACTATTTACTAAACATCTACTACACTATTTACTATACATCTACTCCACTATTTACTAAACATCTACTCCACTATTTACTATACATCTACTCCACTATTTACTAAATATCTACTCCACTATTTACTATACATCTACTCCACTATTTACTATACATCTACTCCACTATTTACTAAACATCTACTCCACTATTTACAAGTCTATTCAGATTCAACTTCTGAGACATCGACTCCACAATTTATCTACTGGTTAACTTCGCATATCACACACCGACGTCTACATATATATATACATACACACACACACACACACACACATATATATGTATCCATGTGTATATCGTATGCAACAAATCTGTGTCAATGGAAATTAGAAAGAGAGTTCATCGGTGCTATATAGAACCAATTCTGACCTATGGAAGCGAATCATGGACAGTTGACAAACAAATGAAAAGACGATTAGAGGCCACAGAGATGGGATTTCTCAGAAGAATGTTGACAGTTCCCTGGACAGCTAAAAAGACCAATGAGGAAGTTCTCCAAGAGGCAAACACAAAAAGAGAACTCCTAAAAACATCTGAAAGAAACAATCAACCTTTTTCGGGCACATAATGTGAAGAGGAAAGTTGGAATACTTGGTTACAACTGGTAGAATAAAAGGAAAGAGAGATCGCGGACGACAAAGAGAGAAAATACTGGATAGCTTGGTGTCATGGCAAACAGACAAGAACAGAACTGATACGATGCGATGTAGATAGAAGATTGTGGAGGGACATGATCACCTACGCCAACTAGTATGGCACATGATGATATATATATATATATATATGTATACACTGTGTGAGACAACTGAAACATCCATTCCACACCTCATGCGATTCCACTTGCATCTATTGGTGGTATCCAACTCCACACTTCAGGCACCAACTCCTTTACTTTTCTCTGCTATGTAACCTTTATTCCACATCTCAGACTGGTAAACATCCCTAATTTTGCTGTCCGACTCCACCTATTCCACATCACAGACTGGTAAACATCCCTAGTTTTGCTGTCCGACTCTACCTATTCCACATCACAGACTGGTAAACATCCCTAGTTTTGCTATCAGACTCCACCTATTCCACATCACAGACTGGTAAACATCCCTAATTTTGCTGTCCGACTCTACCTATTCCACATCTCAGACTGGTAAACATCCCTAATTTTGCTGTCCGACTCCACCTATTCCACATCTCAGACTGGTAAACATCCCTAATTTTGCTGTCCGACTCCACCTATTCCGCATCACAGACTGGTAAACATCCCTAGCTTTGCTGTCCGACTCTACCTATTCCACATCTCAGACTGGTAAACATCCCTAATTTTGCTGTCCGACTCCACCTATTCCACATCACAGACTGGTAAACATCCCTAGTTTTGCTGTCCGACTCTACCTATTCCACATCACAGACTGGTAAACATCCCTAGTTTTGCTGTCCGACTCCACCTATTCCACATCACAGACTGGTAAACATCCCTAGTTTTGCTATCAGACTCCACCTATTCCACATCACAGACTGGTAAACATCTCTAGTTTTGCTGTCCGACTTCACCTATTCCACATCTCAGACTGGTAAACATCTCTAGTTTTGCTGTCCGACTCTACCTATTCCACATCACAGACTGGTAAACATCCCTAGTTTTGCTGTCCGACTCCACCTATTCCACATCACAGACTGGTAAACATCCCTAGTTTTGCTGTCCGACTCTACCTATTCCACATCACAGACTGGTAAACATCCCTAGTTTTGCTGTCCGACTCCACCTATTCCACATCACAGACTGGTAAACATCCCTAGTTTTGCTATCAGACTCCACCTATTCCACATCACAGACTGGTAAACATCCCTAGTTTTGCTGTCCGACTCCACCTATTCCACATCACAGACTGGTAAACATCCCTAGTTTTGCTGTCCGACTCTACCTATTCCACATCACAGACTGGTAAACATCCCTAGTTTTGCTATCAGACTCCACCTATTCCACATCACAGACTGGTAAACATCCCTAGTTTTGCTGTCCGACTCCACCTATTCCACATCACAGACTGGTAAACATCCCTAGTTTTGCTATCAGACTCCACCTATTCCACATCACAGACTGGTAAACATCTCTAGTTTTGCTGTCCGACTTCACCTATTCCACATCTCAGACTGGTAAACATCTCTAGTTTTGCTGTCCGACTCTACCTATTCCACATCACAGACTGGTAAACATCCCTAGTTTTGCTGTCCGACTCCACCTATTCCACATCACAGACTGGTAAACATCCCTAGTTTTGCTGTCCGACTCTACCTATTCCACATCACAGACTGGTAAACATCCCTAGTTTTGCTGTCCGACTCCACCTATTCCACATCACAGACTGGTAAACATCCCTAGTTTTGCTATCAGACTCCACCTATTCCACATCACAGACTGGTAAACATCCCTAGTTTTGCTGTCCGACTCCACCTATTCCACATCACAGACTGGTAAACATCCCTAGTTTTGCTGTCCGACTCTACCTATTCCACATCACAGACTGGTAAACATCCCTAGTTTTGCTATCAGACTCCACCTATTCCACATCACAGACTGGTAAACATCTCTAGTTTTGCTGTCCGACTCCACCTATTCCACATCACAGACTGGTAAACATCCCTAATTTTGCTGTCCGACTCCACCTATTCCACATCTCAAACTGGTAAACATCCCTAGTTTTGCCGTCCGACTCCACCTATTCCACATCACAGACTGGTAAACATCCCTAGTTTTGCTGTCCGACTCCACCTATTCCACATCACAGACTGGTAAACATCTCTAGTTTTGCTGTCCGACTCCACCTATTCCACATCACAGACTGGTAAACATCCCTAATTTTGCTGTCCGACTCCACCTATTCCACATCTCAGACTGGTAAACATCCCTAGTTTTGCTGTCCGACTCCACCTATTCCACATCACAGACTGGTAAACATCTCTAGTTTTGCTGTCCGACTCCACCTATTCCACATCACAGACTGGTAAACACCCCTAGTTTTGCTGTCCGACTCTACCTATTCCACATCACAGACTGGTAAACATCCCTTGTTTTGCTGTCCGACTCCACCTATTCCACATCACAGACTGGTAAACATCCATAGTTTTGCTGTCCGACTCCACCTATTCCACATCACAGACTGGTAAACATCCCTAGTTTTGCTGTCCGACTCCACCTATTCCACATCACAGACTGGTAAACATCTCTAGTTTTGCTGTCCGACTCCACCTATTCCACATCACAGACTGGTAAACATCCCTAGTTTTGCTGTCCGACTCCACCTATTCCACATAACAGACTGGTAAACATCCCTAATTTTGCTGTCCGACTCCACCTATTCCACATCACAGACTGGTAAACATCCCTTGTTTTGCTGTCCGACTCCACCTATTCCACATCACAGACTGGTAAACATCCATAGTTTTGCTGTCCGACTCCACCTATTCCACATCACAGACTGGTAAACATCCCTAGTTTTGCTGTCCGACTCCACCTATTCCACATCACAGACTGGTAAACATCTCTAGTTTTGCTGTCCGACTCCACCTATTCCACATCACAGACTGGTAAACATCCCTAGTTTTGCTGTCCGACTCCACCTATTCCACATAACAGACTGGTAAACATCCCTAATTTTGCTCTCCGACTCCACCTATTCCACATCTCAGACTGGTAAACATCCCTAGTTTTGCTGTCCGACTCTACCTATTCCACATCACAGACTGGTAAACATCCCTAGTTTTGCTGTCCGACTCCACCTATTCCACATCACAGACTGGTAAACATCCCTAGTTTTGCTATCAGACTCCACCTATTCCACATCACAGACTGGTAAACATCCCTAGTTTTGCTGTCCGACTCCACCTATTCCACATCACAGACTGGTAAACATCCATAGTTTTGCTGTCCGACTCCACCTATTCCACATCACAGACTGGTAAACATCCCTAGTTTTGCTATCAGACTCCACCTATTCCACATCACAGACTGGTAAACATCTCTAGTTTTGCTGTCCGACTCCACCTATTCCACATCACAGACTGGTAAACATCCCTAATTTTGCTGTCCGACTCCACCTATTCCACATCTCAAACTGGTAAACATCCCTAGTTTTGCCGTCCGACTCCACCTATTCCACATCACAGACTGGTAAACATCCCTAGTTTTGCTGTCCGACTCCACCTATTCCACATCACAGACTGGTAAACATCTCTAGTTTTGCTGTCCGACTCCACCTATTCCACATCACAGACTGGTAAACATCCCTAATTTTGCTGTCCGACTCCACCTATTCCACATCTCAGACTGGTAAACATCCCTAGTTTTGCTGTCCGACTCCACCTATTCCACATCACAGACTGGTAAACATCTCTAGTTTTGCTGTCCGACTCCACCTATTCCACATCACAGACTGGTAAACATCCCTAGTTTTGCTGTCCGACTCTACCTATTCCACATCACAGACTGGTAAACATCCCTTGTTTTGCTGTCCGACTCCACCTATTCCACATCACAGACTGGTAAACATCCATAGTTTTGCTGTCCGACTCCACCTATTCCACATCACAGACTGGTAAACATCCCTAGTTTTGCTGTCCGACTCCACCTATTCCACATCACAGACTGGTAAACATCTCTAGTTTTGCTGTCCGACTCCACCTATTCCACATCACAGACTGGTAAACATCCCTAGTTTTGCTGTCCGACTCCACCTATTCCACATAACAGACTGGTAAACATCCCTAGTTTTGCTGTCAGACTCCACCTATTCCACATCACGGACTGGTAAACATCTCTAGTTTTGCTGTCCGACTCCACCTATTCCACATCACAGACTGGTAAACATCCCTAGTTTTGCTGTCAGACTCCACCTATTCCACATCACAGACTGGTAAACATCCCTAGTTTTGCTGTCAGACTCCACTTATTCCACATCACAGACTGGTAAACATCCATAGTTTTGCTGTCCGACTCCACCTATTCCACATCTTAGACTGGTAAACATCCCTAGTTTTGCTGTCCGACTCCAACTATTCCACATCAGCTCCTCAATTTATGTAATCTCCAACTCCTTGTCTCTGACAATAATTTCTTGTATCTCCTACTGTCCGACTCCAATCTGATAATTACTTCTCTGTTTTACTGTCCGACTCCAATCTGATAATTACTTCTCTGCTCTCCTACTGGCCGACTCCAATCTGATAATTACTTCTCTGTTTTCCTGTCCGACTCCAATCTGATAATTACTTCTCTGTTCTCCTACTGGCCGACTCCAATCGGATAATTACTTCTCTGTTCTCCTACTGTCTGACTCAAATCTGATAATTACTTTTTACTTATCTGTTCTCCTACTGACTGACTCAAATCTGATAATTAATTGTGTTCTCCTACTATCTAACTCCCATTTGATAATTACTTTTCTGTTCTCCTACTGTCTGACTCAAATCTGATAATTACTTCTCTGTTCTCCTACTGACCGACTCCAATCTGATAATACTTCTCTGTTCTCTTGCTGTCTGACACAATCTGATAATTACTTCTCTGTTCTCCTACTGTCTGACTCCTATCTGATAATTACTTCTCTGTTCTCCTGCTGTCTGACTCCAATCTGATAATTACTTCTCTGTTCTCCTACTGTCTGACTCCTATCTGATAATTACTTATCTGTTCTCCTGCTGTCTGACATCTAAGTGATCATATATTTTATATTACTGTACGTATACTACTGATACTCTTTTATACTACTGTTCTACTCGTATCATTACTTCTTTATTTTCCTACTTTTTGACTCTTATATCTCATCATTACTCCTTTATTTTCCTACTTTTTGACTCTTATATCTCAACATTACGCCTTTATTTTTATTTTTCAACTATTATATCTGATAATTATTCATTTATTTTGCAACTTTTCAACTCTTATATCTGATAATTACTTCTCTGCTCTCCTACTGGCCGACTCCAATCTGATAATTACTTCTCTGTTTTACTGTACGACTCCAATTTGATAATTACTTCTCTGTTCTCCTACTGGCCGACTCCAATCGGATAATTACTTCTCTGTTCTCCTACTGTCTGACTCAAATCTGATAATTACTTATCTGTTCTCCTACTGACTGACTCAAATCTGATAATTAATTGTATTCTCCTACTATCTAACTCCCATCTGATAATTACTTTTCTGTTCTCCTACTGTCTGACTCAAATCTGATAATTACTTCTCTGTTCTCCTACTGACTGACTCAAATCTGATAATTAATTGTGTTTTCCTACTATCTAACTCCCATCTGATAATTACTTTTCTGTTCTCCTACTGTCTGACTCCCATCTGATAATTACTTTTCTGTTCTCCTACTGTCTGACTCAAATCTGATAATTACTTCTCTGTTCTCCTACTGACCGACTCCAATCTGATAATACTTCTCTGTTCTCTTGCTGTCTGACACCAATCTGATAATTACCTCTCTGTTTTACTGTCCGACTCCAATCTGATAATTACTTCTCTGTTCTCCTACTGGCCGACTCCAATCGGATAATTACTTCTCTGTTCTCCTACTGTCTGACTCCAATCTGATAATTAATTGTGTTCTCCTACTATCTAACTCCCATCTGATAATTACTTTTCTGTTCTCCTACTGTCTGACTCAAATCTGATAATTACTTCTCTGTTCTCCTACTGACCGACTCCAATCTGATAATACTTCTCTGTTCTCTTGCTGTCTGACACCAATCTGATAATTACTTCTCTGTTCTCCTACCATCTGACTCGTATCTGATAATTACTTCTCTGTTCTCCTGCTGTCTGACATCTAAGTGATCATATATTTTATATTACTGTACGTATACTACTGATACTCTTTTATACTACTGTTTTACTCGTATCATTACTTCTTTATTTTCCTACTTTTTGACTCTTATATCTCATCATTACTCCTTTATTTTCCTACTTTTTGACTCTTATATCTCATCATTACGCCTTTATTTTTATTTTTCAACTATTATATCTGATAATTACTCATTTATTTTGCAACTTTTCATCTCTTATATCTGATAATTACTCATCTATTTTGCAACTTTTCATCTCTGATATCTAATAATTACTCCTTTATTGTGCAACTTTTCATCTCTTATATCTGATAATTACTCATCTGTTTTCCTACTATCCGACTCCTATTTCTAATAACTACATTTCTGTTCTCCTACCTTTCGACTCTTATCTATGATAATTATTTCCCAATTTCTCTGCTGTCTGACCTCTATTATTTCTCCATTTATCTGCCACTCACTCTCCATATCTATTATTTACTCCTCTAATTCATTACCTCCATTGACAAGCAACACACCTCAACTATAGCTTGTTTCATAAGTCTTGCCCAACTTTAAAAATCAATATCTTTTAAACCGCTTTTTGTATTTTTTCAAAATTTGCATGTAAAGTTATAATGATTAGAACCCAACAGGAATTAATTTCATTAAAAACAAACATTTGGTTATTATTATTGCTTATTTGATTTATATAAATTTATAACGAACCATTGATGTAGTCAAAACATAGTGTTTACAGTATTTAAGTTAAAAATAGCGATTACAAATCTATACACGCTGAAATTTACGATTTTTCACGCTTTCCGCGTGAGTTGGCTGACACAAATAGACACTTGTAGTAAACACGAGACATTGTGTGTTCCATTTCCGTTAATTCAGCGGCGTAACGTGGAACAATAACATTTATCATGAGTCTTAAAATGAAATTCTGCAGTTTACAAAACATCGCAATAAAAATGTATGACTATTTTTGCAAAGAGGCTAAACGAGGAAGATTATTTCATTCTTTAGAAAACCCTGAGAATAGGACAAGACACATTTTGGATTTATCTAAACGGTCATTTAATCGCTGGATTCAAGCACGTGACCGTCAATGTTCAAAATATACAAAATCACAAGGAAGAGCAAAAATGTTGGATAATTTCGACAGTGAACTTATTAGAAGTGAAATTCGCAAAATGTTGGGTATGAATGAAACTGTTACAATAAGAAAATTAAAAGTATCGCTGAAAAAGAACAACAGTATTGAAATATCAAAGTCTACATTATGGAGGGATGTGAGAGCTGCAGGCTTTACATTCAGAAAGTATCCCAATGGACGAAACATCATCTGTGAGAAGCCACATATAGTAGTCATGAGAAGCAAGTACTTACGTGAAGTAAAAGAGGTGCGCAAGCAAGGTTATGATATTGTGTACTTGGATGAAACATGGATCAATGCTCACCACACTAACCAAAGGGAATGGCAGTCATCAGATGGAAAGATTAAGAGATTAATACCTAGCAGCAAAGGACAGCGCTTGATAATTGTTCATGCAGGTAGTCGACAACATGGACTAATACAGAATGCAGAGCTCATTTTTCTTTCAAAATCCATAGACAATCGGGATTATCACTCTGAGATGAATGGTCACATATTTAGACATTGGATTGAAAATTCTGTTCTCCCAGCACTAGATCGACCATCTTGCCTAATAATGGACAATGCAGCGTACCACAACATTGTTGCACTTGAAGATAAAGTCCCGACGTCATCCAGTACAAAAGATGCTATTAAGATATGGCTCACAAAGGAGCACATACAATTTAATAACATGTACTTAAAACCTGAATTACTATCTCTAGTAAAGCAAAAGCAGAGGACAAAGATTTTTCAAATAGATAAGATTATCCAAGAGCACGGTCATATAAGTTTGAGGCTGCCACCTTACCATGCTCATTTAAATCCAATAGAACTAATCTGGGCAAAATTAAAAGGACAAGTGGCAGATGAAAATGCAACATGCAAAATATGCGATGTAAAGACTCTTGCTAATCTCGCTTTATTAAAAATAGACAAAGATTATTGGGCTAAATGTGAAGACCACGTCTTAAAACAGGAAGAGGAATATTGGAAAAATGATGGTTTGTGGAATGTTCAACCCCAAACAGTTATTAATCTTTTAGACTCGTCTGATTCAGAATGAAAGTATATAGCACCCACAATGTTGGCCCCTATATTACCTTAAATTATTTCAACAAACGGTCCTTTTAAGGACCACACAACTATGAAAATTGGACATACAGGTATACCTTGATATTATTATCGTCCGTCCTCGAACTGAGCAGACAATAATTCTCCTGGTGTTTTGTTTTATCCAGTAATTTCCCCCATTACGGCCACGCCTTTACCTAGTGAAAATTAATCGTAGACCAGCAACTACGGTAATTTCTATTCTTTAGGGCTTCACAATTTACAATTTTGACAAACATCAAAGAAAATATCGCCGCTTTAAGAAAACTGCAGCTGCAAGATATTTGTTAAATATACATTTAAAGGGTCTTTTGCATTCTAATAACATTTGGAAAATTTCAACAGGATTTAACAAACGGTTAGAGAGTAATAGCGTTTTGAAGTTGGGCATATGTTTTGAAACGAGCTATAACTACCACTGCAACATTTCGAATTCAACAACCTGATATAATGCCCTTGACACCAAAAACGTTAAAATAATAAATGAACTACCGAGAGAGGAACCAAAAATGGAAATGGGTTCTAACGAATGACCTTAACTTTTAATATTTTGGAATAAAAGATTGCTACATTAGAAAGTCATGTTGACATCACAACTCGCAGATCAATAAACGCACGGCACACACTCACTCACTCACCCACTCACGGCTCAACCATGCTCGGGCCACCGACACAAACGCCAGGTGTAAGGAAGTAGTCATGTCTTAAAATAGAATCATTCAAATCAACGGGGGATTTCTGCCACGAGCTCAGAAGGCAGGCGCATGCCTGGACAATGAATCACGTGAGATCTGTGGACAGTTGTACCTTGTGTTGCGCTCCATATCCCGCCAGAATTTCGATTTGATCACCAGGTTGGATCCAGTCTCTGTTTTGTGAAGTACTGTTTACCTAGTGGTTGTTTATCGGAGGGATCTGTTGTTCTGTGTGTATTCTTCAATTTATGAAATTAGTTCATTAATGTATTTATTAAACCTTCGGTGACGGATATAGCTATGTAAGTATCTGTGCAATTATGTTTGACTTTAGTTATAATATGTAATATGCAATCTACTGAATAGTTCTTTTATTTGGTTAAATTAAATGTTAAATATTTATTGTACAAAAAATGATGTACAACTGTTGACATTATATCGTTCCCTAAACATTTGCAATTGTTGTTTAACACTGTTGTTGCTACACACTGGTAATTGTTGTTTAACACTATTGTTGCTACACACTTGTAATTGCTGTTTAACACTATTGTTGCTACACACTTGTAATTGTTGTTTAACACTGTTGTTGTTAAACTTAAACACGTGTAATTGTTGTTTAACACTGTTGTTGCTACACACTGGTAATTGTTGTTTAACACTATTGTTGCTACACACTTGTAATTGCTGTTTAACACTATTGTTGCTACACACTTGTAATTGTTGTTTAACACAATTGTTGCTACACACTTGTAATTGTTGTTTAACACTGTTGTTGCTACACACTTGTAATTGTTGTTTAACACGGTTGTTGCTACACACTTGTAATTGCTGTTTAACACTGTTGTTGCTACACACTTGTAATTGTTGTTTACCACTGTTGTTGTTAAACACTTGTAATTGTTGTTTACCACTGTTGTTGTTAAACTCTTGTAATTGTTGTTTACCACTGTTGTTGTTAAACTCTTGTAATTGTTGTTTAACACTGTTGTTGCTACACACTTGTAATATATTTTTGCTGATAGCGATATAGTTTAATAGTTTAATGTACTACTCACAGCTGTTTCTCAGTAATACTTTAGTTTATTTTATCGTGTGCCTATATTAAGATAAAATACACATGACTCTTCTATTATGCTTTCAAAGTTTATTCAAAGCAATTAGAAGAAGATGAATCTCAAAATCTAAAAAACTTTTGTTGTAAAATCTGAATATGACATCTCCCGAAACTCACAAGTTATATGCTATCTTTGATCTTTTGTTCTGGGCATTGTCTACTTAAATATCACTCAAACATAAATATTTTCTTGAACTACATATTCCATGTTTTGTGTCTGGAGTAAGAAATTGAAACCACTTCTTTGAAATATTGTACAGTTTAATAAAGACACTATTGAAAATAGAACTTATACTCTTGACACTTATTTGACGCTTATGCGATTGGTTTATGTCGTTGACAAGAAGACTGGGTATCTATATATTTTAACTTTTAAATATAGTGTATCCCGTACTTTAATTCTCGTACTTAATATTCGCTCGTCTTTCTCTAACACATTGCAGTAACATCTATACTTGACAATGACAGTCAACGGACACTTGAAATCTTCAATAACATGAATCCATATTTATTTATTTCTCCAATATCAATTTTAAGAAAGCTTGGGATGTACTAGGAGCAGGACGTCTTCACCACATAAACGCTACACAATTCTCAAGTTCAGACAAATTAGCTAAAGAGGGAGGGAGATTACCACAAGAGAATCAACCGCTCAGTTATGACGAAGCCAAAATCCATCCTCAAAGGTCAGTTCCATGAAAAATGTAAACGAGAACACCCAAAGCATAACGAGAGTGACGGATACCACCAACTACCAAGGAGGGATTAGGTCATCATATATCAACTACTCACTGGCCACAATAGAATGAGAACTCACATGTTCACCAAATTCAAAATAGGTACAACCAGCCTATGCCACTGTACACTGGACAATATGACTACAAAACATGTTCTACAGGATTGCCCCCAGTACACAGACCTGACAAGAGCAATGTGGTCCACGCCCACCTCCCTGGAAGAGAAACTGTATGGGGCATTCGAATCACTTAAACAGACAGCTGACTTCATAAGAGAGTCTGGAATCCTACTCTGATTGAGTCTTGATCGCAGATAGAGAATTCCAAAGTTTATAATTAAAATGCCCACTTTGAGATAAAAACAAACAGCTGTGGACGGTCATGTAAATACTAATTAATGCTAGTTTGTTCCTCTAGAGCCGAAGATAACACCAAAGCTAGAAATCATCTCTCTGAGCCTGACAATTCACTGCTAGGTCTTGGTGAAGGTAAAGTACGAGACTTCAATCAACGCCTTAGATTGGGAGTTTTCACCCATATGTGCTCGGCCACCTATCCAGAAGTGTTCGGAGGCTTCTGGATAATGTCGCTTCAAGCATCGAAACTTACTATGTTATCCTATCAATCCTAGGTCTTGTTTCGTTTTAAGTCTATAGTTTAGTCTTCTCTATTAATCGTTCGTTGTGAATATTTTTTAGTCTTCATTGTTTTCTTATGGTCTTCATTGTTTTCTTATGGTCTTCATTGTTTTCTTATGGTCTTCATTGTTTTCTTATGGTCTTCATTGTTTTCTTATAGTCTTCATTGTTTTCTTATGGTCTTCATTGTTTTCTTATAGTCTTCATTGTTTTCTTATGGTCTTCGTTGTTTTCTTATAGTCTTCATTGTTTTCTTATGGTCTTCATTGTTTTCTTATGGTCTTCATTGTTTTCTTATAGTCTTCATTGTTTTCTTATGGTCTTCGTTGTTTTCTTATAGTCTTCATTGTTTTCTTATGGTCTTCATTGTTTTCTTATGGTCTTCGTTGTTTTCTTATGGTCTTCATTGTTTTCTTATGGTCTTCGTTGTTTTCTTATGGTCTTCGTTGTTTTCTTATGGTCTTCGTTGTTTTCTTATGGTCTTCATTGTTTTCTTATGGTCTTCATTGTTTTCTTATGGTCTTCGTTGTTTTCTTATGGTCTTCGTTGTTTTCTTATGGTCTTCGTTGTTTTCTTATGGTCTTCGTTGTTTTCTTATGGTCTTCGTTGTTTTCTTATGGTCTTCGTTGTTTTCTTATGGTCTTCATTGTTTTCTTATGGTCTTCATTGTTTTCTTATGGTCTTCATTGTTTTCTTATGGTCTTCGTTGTTTTCTTATGGTCTTCGTTGTTTTCTTATGGTCTTCATTGTTTTCTTATGGTCTTCATTGTTTTCTTATGGTCTTCGTTGTTTTCTTATGGTCTTCATTGTTTTCTTATGGTCTTCGTTGTTTTCTTATGGTCTTCGTTGTTTTCTTATGGTCTTCGTTGTTTTCTTATGGTCTTCATTGTTTTCTTATGGGCTTCATTGTTTTCTTATGGTCTTTGCTGTTTTCTTATGGTCTTTATTTTCCTTTGCTTTTTGTTATCTTCCTGTGGTCTTGGTTGTATTCTTTTGGTCTTTGTTGTTTTCTTTTGGTTTTTGTTCTTTTCCCTTGGTCTTTTTTTGTTTTCCTTTGGCTTTCATCGTTTTTGTTTTTTTTTATCTTTGTTGTTTTATATTGGCCTTTGTTGTTTTCCTGTGGTCTTTGTTGTTTTCATTTCATCTTTATTATTTTCATTTCATCTTTGTTATTTTCATTTCATCTTTGTTATTTTCATTTCATCTTTGTTGTTTTATATTGATCTTTGTTGTTTTATATTGATCTTTGTTGTTTTATATTGGTCTTTGTTGTTTTATATTGATCTTTGTTGTTTTATATTGATCTTTGTTGTTTTATATTGGTCTTTGTTGTTTTATATTGATCTTTGTTGTTTTATATTGGTCTTTGTTGTTTTATATTGGTCTTTGTTGTTTTATATTGATCTTTGTTGTTTTATATTGGTCTTTGTTGTTTTATATTGATCTTTGTTGTTTTATATTGGTCTTTGTTGTTTTATATTGATCTTTGTTGTTTTATATTGATCTTTGTTGTTTTATATTGATCTTTGTTGTTTTATATTGGTCTTTGTTGTTTTATATTGATCTTTGTTGTTTTATATTGATCTTTGTTATTTTATATTGGTCTTTGTTGTTTTATATTGATCTTTGTTGTTTTATATTGATCTTTGTTGTTTTATATTGGTCTTTGTTGTTTTATATTGGTCTTTGTTGTTTTATATTGATCTTTGTTGTTTTATATTGATCTTTGTTGTTTTATATTGGTCTTTGTTGTTTTATATTGGTCTTTGTTGTTTTATATTGGCCTTTGTTGTTTTCCTTTGGTCTTGGTTCTTTTCCTGTGGTCTTTGTTGTTTTCTTTTGGTTTTCGTTGTTTATATATTTCTCTTTGTTGTTTTATAGTGGTCTTTGTTTTTGTATATTGGCCTTTGTTATTTTCCTTTGGTCTTCGTTGTTTTATTTTGCCACCGGTGTATATCTGAAGGCCTGGCGCTAGGTTTTCTGTCATCCGTTCTGAACATATGACAGATGCACTTCCAACCTCTCCTCCGTATATAGCTTGTCCGATTTCATTTCTTACAGTTTCATTTTGGACAGAGTCTATCCAATTTATGTTTAAGATTCTTCTGAGGCATTTATTTTCACAGCAATGAAAATATGATTTATTCATTTATTTAAAATACTGAGAGCCCGGTTGGGTTGTAATTAGTGCACACGCTAGCCGTCCTTAGGGTTTGTAGTTTAAACTCCAGTTGATGAAACTTTGGTGAATTAAAAATGCTCTCGGGGCAATCTTGCATCTTTAAATGGCGGCTACCAGAGATGTCCTCTTATCTGGGATGAAAGGCAACGAGGAGAGGAATTGGCTCAGTAAAAGGAAGTCACGGTTCTCTTATCTGGGATGAAAGACTGAGAGGAAGGGAACTGACTTATTCAAAGGAAGTCACTGTTCTCTTATCTGCGATGAAAGAATGAGAGGAGGGGAACTGGCTTAGTAAACGGAAGTCATGGCTCTCTTATCTGCGATGAAAGAATGAGAGGAGGGGAACTGGCTTAGTAAACGGAAGTCACGGCTCTCTTATCTGGGATGAAAGAATGAGAGGAAGGGAACTGGCTTAGTAAAAGGAAGTCACGGCTCTCTTATCTGGGATGAAAGAATGAGAGGAAGGGAACTGGCTTAGTAAAAGGAAGTCACGGCTCTCTTATCTTGGATGAAAGAATGAGAGGAGGGGAACTGGCTTAGTAAAAGGAAGTCACGGCTCTCTTATCTGGGATGAAAGAATGAGAGGAAGGGAACTGGTTTAGTAAAAGGAAGTCACGGCTCTCTTATCTGGGATGAAAGAATGAGAGGAAGGGAACTGGCTTAGTAAAAGGAAGTCACGGCTCTCTTATCTGGGATGAAAGAATGAGAGGAAGGGAACTTGCTTAGTAAAAGGAAGTCACGGTTCTCTTATCTGGGATGAAAGAATGAGAGGAGGGGAACTTGCTTAGTAAAAGGAAGTCACTGTTCTCTTATCTGGGATGAAAGAATGAGAGGAAGGGAAATGGTTTAGTAAAATGAAGCCACTAACAATTTATTGCTCAGCTGCACTTGCTCTTGGACTGCCTTTTACCTTTTTTCATAATGTATGTCCTTGCGAGACATTATGACAATATACACAATTGCAAAGTTATAAAAGGTAAGAGCTCTAGTGAAACAAATAAAAGTGTCACAATTTCATTGAAATAAATACACATTGATAATATGGTCTCATATAAACATGTACATATTTACAACATAAATCGTACGCACTCATTCATATACTGAGTTGAAATGTTATGTGTTTGTTTACGTATTTTGTATAATATACGATATTCATAATCATCATATGCCATACTAGTTGGCGTAGGTGATCATGTCCCTCCACAATCTTCTATCTACAGTGCATCGTATCAGTTCTGTTGTTGACTGTTTTCCATGCCATGACACCAAGCTATCCAGTATTTTCTCTTTCTGTCGTCTGCGATCTCTCTTTCCTTTTTATTTTGCCAGTTGTAACCAAGTATTCCAACTTTCCTCTTCTCATGATATGCCCGAAAAATGTTGATTGCTTTTATCTGATGTTTTTTAAGAGCTCCCTTTTTGTGTTGGCCTCTTTGAGAACCTCCTCATTGGTCTTTTTAGCTGTCCAGGGAACTTTCAACATTCTTCTGAGAAATCCCATCTCTGTTGCCTCTAATCGTCTTTTCATTTGTTTGTCTACTGTCCATTATTCGCTTCCATAGGTCAGAAATGGTTCTATATAGCACTGATGAACTCTCTTTCTTATTTCTATTGACATAGATTTGTTGCATAAGATATTTTTTCATTTTCTGAAATGCTATTTTGGCCTGAGCTGTTCTGCTTTTTATTTCTGTGGTGCATCTCCCATCTGATGTTATTGTGCGCAATTATTTGAAACGTTGCACTTGTTTCAGATTTATCTCGTTTATTTTTATGCTGCATGATGGTGGTGATTGTTTCTTCGATAAAACCATTACTTCTGTTTTCTTACTATTCAGACTGAGACCTTTCTTGGTGCTTTCTTTTACTATTATGTCTATCATTTCTTGTAGTTCATTCCCTGTCGGTGCTATTAAGACTGTGTCATCCGCATATTACTAAACAAAAAATCAAGTAGCACTTTCACACTTCCATTTTGTAACAAAAATAATAAACCAGGAATTTCCTTTCGTCGGTTTCATTTTACATACACGGTCAATGTCAGCTAACACTTAACGCCTCGTTTTGTAACAAATGAGACAGGTTTGTTATGTAATCATTCTGTAAAAAATGAGACAGTTTTGTTGTGAAGTTACTTTGTAACAAATGATGTCCATAGATGGGTTTGTTGTGTGGTCATTTTGTAACAAATGAGACAGATTTGTTATGTAATAATTTTGTAACAAATGAGACTGGTTTGTTGTGTGGTCATTTTGTAACAAATGAGACAGATTTGTTATGTAATAATTTTGTAACAAATGAGACTGGTTTGTTGTGTAGTCATTTTGAACAAATGAGATAGGTTTGTTATGTAATCTCTCTCTCTCTCTCTCTCTCTCTCTCTCTCTGCGATCAAGACTCAATCAGAGTAGGATTCCAGACTCTCTTATGAAGCCAGCTGTCTGTTTAAGTGATTGGATTGCCCCATATAATTATGTAATCATTTTGCAACAAATTAGACAGGTTTGTTATGTAATCATTTTGCAACAAATGAGACAGGTTTGTTATGTAATCATTTTGTAACAAATGAGACAGGTTTGTTGTGTAGTAATTTTGTAACAAATGAAATTCATAGACAGGTTTTTTTGTGGAGTTATTTTGTAACAAATGAAGTCCATAGATACGTTTTTTGTGGAGTTATTTTGTAACAAGTGAAGTCCATAGATACGTTTTTTGTGGAGTTATTTTGTAACAAATGAAGTCCATAGATACGTTTTTTGTGGAGTTATTTTGTAACAAATGAAGTCCATAGATACGTTTTTTGTGGAGTTATTTTGTAACAAATGAAGTCCATAGATACGTTTTTTGTGGAGTTATTTTGTAACAAATGAAATCCATAGATAAGTTTTTTGTGGAGTTATTTTGTAACAAATGAAATCCATAGATAAGTTTTTTGTGGAGTTATTTTGTAACAAATGAAATCCATAGATAAGTTTTTTGTGGAGTTATTTTGTAACAAATGAAATCCATAGATACGTTTTTTGTGGAGTTATTTTGTAACAAATGAAATCCATAGATAAGTTTTTTGTGGAGTTATTTTGTAACAAATGAAATCCATAGATAAGTTTCGTGTGCATTCATTTTAAACAGACACAGCAAATAATCGTTTTAACGCTGTGATTGTTTCAAGAAATGAACGTTTTCATGGAGCCATATTCTATTGACAGCTCCATGCACTAGTTCTGAAAACATATTGCTAACTGCGTTCTTTCTTCCCTTTATCTTCTATACCTGTGGGTCTCGGAATTACAGATGTCTTTGGTTTTATAAAGATAAAGATACGAGACTTGAACCGGCGTCTTAGCACTTGGGTTTTTACCAGTATATGCTCGGACGCCTATCCAGAAGTGTTCGGAGACTGCTGTCTAGTGCTGCCTCAAATATCGTACCTCACGAGCGAAGCGTCATTCCTCTACCCAGAGTGCTAACCTGGCACTCATTTCTGCCAGCGGCTGGCTCGACCGCTGGGTTATTTTTTTCCCATCACGAGTACAACCCACACTGCTTCCATCGGGAATCGAACACGGGTTGTCCTGGCGTTGGTAGTTAGAGGGGTGTTTTCCCAACTAGGTTACCATGCCTCTCGCAGTCTCAGTCGTTTTTATTTGATGATGTTGTGAAGTTTTCTTGATGCTGTTGTGAAGTTTTCTTGATGCTGTTGTGAAGTTTTCTTGATGCTGTTGTGAAGTTTTCTTGATGTTTTTATGAAGTTTTCTTGATGTTGTTGTGAAGTTTTCTTGATGTTGTTGTGAAGTTTTCTTGATGTTGTGATGTTTTCTTGATGCTGTTGTGAAGATTTCTTGATGTTGTTGTTCCTTCTTGTTCTCAGGTAAAGGAGAGGTGACACTAGTCACCACTAGTGTGGGAACTATAATTTGCGATATTTTTCTCTTCTGCTGTTATGGTTCCTAGTGGTTCTAATATAAAGGTAAAGTACGAGACTTGAACCGGCGTCTTAGCACGCGAGTTTCCATCCATATCTGCTCGGCCACCTATCCAAAAATGTTCGGAGATTTCTGGATAGTGTCGCCTCAAGCATCGAAACTCACGTGCGAGGCGACATTCCTCACCTTCCCAGGGCAATACCCTGGTACACAATTCTTCCAACGACTAGGTCGACCGTGGGGGTATTTTTTTTTTTTTCAACGACGAGTATAATTGACACTGCTCCCAGCTGGAATCGAACACCGGTTGTCCGAACGTCGGTAGTCCAGGCGGGTGGTTTTCCCAACTAGGATACGGAGACCACCAAATGGTTCTAATATTCAACAAATCAATAATTTTTGTCCTCGATCCTGAGTCTGGTGTTCGGAATGTGGGCATGCAATGTTATTTGTACTCTCGGTATATCGTTCAAGAGGAAACGAATGAGCAAACATGTTTTCTGTCATGGATGTTGACAACAATGTTGTTAAGAGTGGACGAGCAGTGGTCCGATTGACATTCTAATGCTCTGGGGGGGGGGGGGGGGGAGGGGGCAAGCAAACGATTCAAGCAATGAATAGAAACCTACAACATTGCAAGAAAACCAAGTCACTGGATGTGATACCTGAGAAGAGCGCTGTGAGGGAAGGCAAAGACTTTAGAACGGATTAGCCTAACTATCTATCTATTGACCTTTCGAGCCGTAACCGGCCCATAGGGCGTAGACCAAGATACACCTTCTCCTATATGAATTTTTGTTCTAGCAGTTTTCTTTTAAAGATATTTTATCAAATCTCGCCATCTGTCTCTGTTCTGTGCAAGCAGTTCTATCTCATTGAGGGAGCCGATTCCTGCTGCTCTTGCCTCTCTCATCAATGTTCTTCTCAGTGTCTCCCTGGGTCTTCCTCTTTTTCTTTTACCTGTTGTTTCCCATATGAGGGCTTGCTTTGCTATTCGATTATTATCTCTTCTCATCACATGTCCAACGTATGACCATCGTCTTTTCTTTATTACTGAAGATATTAGTGGTTGATTGGCGATTTCTCTAATTTCCTCGTTTGTTTTGAATTCGTTCCATTCTATACCAAGTATTTTCCTTAGACATTTATTTTCGAATGCGTTCAACTTTGTTTCTATATCTCTTGTTGTTTTCCAGCTTTCACACGCATATGTAAGGGTTGATAGTACATTTGATTTGAATAGCCTAAGTTTTGTGTTTGTGCTAATGAGTTTTGATTTTCACAACTTTTCAAGGCTTCTGAAAGACATTGCTGCTTTAGCCAGTCTGATTCTAATTTCTTTGCTCGTATCCCCTTCTCGATCAATGTGACTTCCAAGATAGATGAATGGATCGATCTCTTCTACTGGTTTGTTTTCCATGTATATTTTGTCACTTGTTGGAATTAAACTTTTCATGACTTTAGTCTTTTCATGATTGACCTCAAGCCCAATTTTGCTGGCTATTGATGATAGTTCATTTGTGTTTTCCTGCATCGTTTTTATCTGATTGCTGATGAGAACTATGTCATCAGCAAAGTCGAGGTCCTCCAAAAGCCTAACTACAGGCAGGATATTTTGCTCAGTCTCCGTTCCAGAATGCAACATAGTGGTCATCTTAAACGCTCATACTGTTCCAGTGAATGTGTTGCATTCTGAAAAAAAAATGAAAAAAAGGCGAGCAGCCTTTGATACACACTTTCGGGCCTCTGTAACGGCCGTCGCGGACAGCACGGCCTACATGAGCCTCGCGCCAAATCCACGAAGACTTCATGATTAGTGAGCGTGCCCAAGAATCACTGTCCGAAGAAAAGAAGTCGAGGGAAAGCCTAAGAAAACTCGTAAACCAAGGCTGGTGGTTGGTAGTCGCTACACGCTGGTGGATAGACTAAGGAAGAATTCGAGCACCTTTGATGTAGTCGAATATGCAGTGAGGATAATCTATCCAAAGCAGACTTTCATTAATGGATGCTTACGCAGAATAAAAGGATGGAAATGGCAGGACAAAATTACTAACATAGAATTATGGAAATGTACCAATCAATTACCAGTGGATAAAGAGATGCAGCGAAGACGATGGCACTGGGTAGGACACACACTGCGAAAGCCACTGATTACACAACACACCCTTTTTTGGAATCCCCAGGGGAAAAGACAAAGAGCAAGACCAAGAAATTCTTGGAGAAGACAGACAGAAGCAGAGATGAAGATGATCGGGAAGACATGGAATGATCTTAAAAGAATGGCAAGAAACAGAACGACTTGGAAAGTGTTTGTTGTAGACCTATGCTCCACAGGGAGCTGAAAGGTAGAAGAAGAATGAATAATCTGTCCAAAGCTAGTTTAATTCTATACTACTTACTCTTCTAAAATAATCTAATTCCGGACTTTCTCTCTTCAGAAAAAAAAAAAAAAGCCACCTTTCTTTAACAATTACTTTCTCTGATGACCAACTTGTGACGACACTTTTATCGTTATGTGTTGTAGCCAATCAAAACGCTTTGTATACGATGCCTGTAGTCGCTCACTAACTGCAATAATAATAATAATTAGTAATAATATATAATAATAGTAATAATAATGACTCAAAATGTAACATTCAATGTGAGCGAAATAATTGGTTGCTCTTGCATGCCGTAACGGATGCAATTGATTGGCCAGGTACGAGTGAGTCGTCGAGTCATTAGTAGCGATGTTGAAATTCATGTGAGCCATCGATCTATGAACATCTTTGAATCAAAATAATGTTGTACAGGTGTTTATTTCTTCTCAATACGTTTGTGGAAGGGTGTGTGTGCGCGTGCGTGCGTGTGTAGTTGATTGAAAGTATACAGAATTTTAAAAACGGCAAAGTGAATAGATGGGGTATAAAACATTTTGGAGAAATAATGTAATGAAAGGTTGGGGAGCTTCTTCTTCTTTCCTGCCTCATTTACCTTTCAGCGTCGAGGGAGATATAATTTGGGGTCATTTGCTCTTTTGGTCTCTGCTGATGTTCTATTTCTTAGTGTTTATAATATTCCGTCAATCCATATTTTTCTGGGTCGGCCCTTGGGTCTGATGTACTAGCATCATCATCATGAGGTGGCATAACCAGAAACGTTGACGATCATACCCCTCCATTTCTCTTACCAATTAGTACCTTATCTTAAGTAAGTAAGGGGCCCCCGTCACGCCAAGTAGCGTGTAGGGAATATGGTGTTAGTGACCATAAATTTTACAGACCTTCAGCGTATGATTTTTTGGGGTAATGTGGTCGGTATTACGCCCGTGCCGCTTTACTTTCTCAGAAAAAAATCCGGTACCCATTTAAGGCTGGGTGAACCTGGAAGCCGTCGATTGAGATCGAACCCTACCTCTTGTCCTTTTTAGACAAGTTCACTAACCACTGAGCTATCGCGATTCCCCCTTATCTTAAGTACTTCTTATCAATTCCACTATTGATTTATCACTGTTCCACGCTGTCTGGTATCTTCTCTCGTTGCCTTTCTCTGTATATTTTTCTTGCTAATTTCATCAGTTAAAATAATTTTCTTTTTTCTTCATTCACATATCATGCACAAAAATTGAGATGTCTTCTTCTTATAGAACTTACACGATTTCTCTGTGTTTTGGCCTCTCCCGTTGCTTATTCACTACTCTTTTATCTGTCCATGGCACTCTCATAATTCTTCTGTAAAACCACATTTCTGTGGCCTCAATGTATTGTTTGATGGCTGATCGTCCATGATTTACTTCCATATATATATTACCGGTTGGCGTAGGCGATCATGTCCCTCCACAATCTTCTATCTACATTGCATCGTATCAGTTCTGTTGTTGACTGTTTTCCATGCCATGACACCAAGCAATCCAGTATTTTCTCTCTTTGTCGTCCGCGATCTCTCTTTCCTTCTATTTTGCCAGTTGTAACCAAGTACTCCAACTTTCCTCTTCTCATGATGTGCCCGAAAAATGTTGATTGCTTCTTTCTGATGTTTTTTTAAGAGCTCCCTTTTTGTGTTGGCCTCTTTGAGAACTTCCTCATTGGTCTTTTTTGCTGTCCAGGGAACTTTCAACATTCTTCTGAGAAATCCCATCTCTGTGGCCTCTAATCGTCTTTTCATTTGTTTGTCTACTGTCCATGATTCGCTTCCATAGGTCAGAATTGGTTCTATATAGCACCGATGAACTCTTTTTCTCATTTCTATTGACATAGATTTGTTGCATAAGATATTTTTCATTTTCTGAAATGCTATTTTTTCCTGAGCTATTCTGCTTTTTATTTCTGTGGTGCATCCCCCATCTGATGTTATTATTGTGCCCAAGTATTTGAAACATTGCACTTGTTTCAGATTTGTCTCGTTTATTTGTATGCTGCATGATGGTGATGATTGTTTCTTCGATATAACGATTACTTCTGTTTTCCTACTATTCTGACTGAGACCTTTCTTGTTGCTTTCCTTTACTATTATGTCTATCATATCTTGTAGTTCGTTCACTGTCTCTGCTATTAAGACTGTGTCATCCGCATATCGCAAATTATTTATGTTGTGACCGTTGACTTAAATTCCTTTTTTGCCTACTATTGATCTCATAATATATTCGCTGTAAAGTGAAAACAAATCCGGTTACAGAACACAGCCTTGTCTGACTCCTTGTTTTATAAATTGGAATTGTCCTGTTTGGTTGTTAATTCGTATAGCTGCTGTTTGTTGCCAGTACATGTTTTTTTATGATTCGCAAATCCTTGCCATCAATGTTTAATTTCTCCAGCATATTGATTATTTCCACATGCTTTACTTTGTCAAATGCTTTCGTGTAGTCTTAAAGCACATATATAGATCGTTCTTTACCACTATAGATCTTTCTATCAATGTTCTTAAGATGTATATTGCATTATTGGTGCCCTTTCCTTCCACAAATCCACATTGTTCCTCACTTATTTCTGGTTTTATTTTATTCCTTACACGTCTCATGATTATTCTTAGTAATATTTTAGTCATATGGCTCATGAGACTAATAGTGCGATGGTCTTCACAATCAGTGGCGCCTGACTTTTTCGGTATGGCTACAAAGATAGATTTTAATAGATCTTCAGGTATGTCTCCAGTGTTATATATGTCATTGAGTAGTTTTGTTATGACTTGTACTCCCAGCTCTCCTAATGCATTAATCTCTTCGATTGTTATATTGTCTGCACCTGGAGCTTTGCCTCTTTTCATGTGTTGAATTGCGTCCTGCACTTCACTCTGCATTATTGGTGGTCCTGTGTCTTCATTTGAATTGAAATATAAATATAATAAAATGGCTCAATGTAACATTGAAGAAATCTTTGAGAATAATTTTTAGAAAGAGGTTAAAAAAAAAAATAAAAACTAAAACACTTTGGGTGAACCACAGCCGACTTTACAAGATGGCCCGTGGGCAGAAAATAAAACTAGAAAACCGTCCAACTAACGTGACGTTTTCAGCTATAGGAACTATAGACGAGTGTTGTCACTATCCACAACCGCCGCTCCTCGTAAAGAGGGAAACGTCACACTAGTTTGAGTGTTTTCCGATGTTATTTTCTGTCTGCAGCCATTTATATCGTTGAATCTGGTTGGACACCAAACAAAGGAATGAAGAACAGTCAGAAAGAAAACGCCATGCCAAAACTAGGTCAGTTCACTTCGGTAGCACGCGGTCATTCGATTGTCATGAAGTGTTTATGAAGTTTGGCAATCATCGTGTCAGATTCTTATTGGAGCGTTTCTGAACGAATATTTGGAATTGTTTGTTACAATAGAGCTAAAAGAAGAAATGCTAACCTCACAGTTAACGAAGTTCAGGTTTGCTGTTTTGTACATGCAGGAGTTCAGGGTTGTGGTAGTGTGTACTTGAACGCAGTAGGCATGTTGGAGTTAATTAAATGTTGCTATTTAGATGTGCTCATCATCATCGAGTGCCATCTCCGCAACGAAGGTTCAACATCGAGTACCAAAGGGATCCTAAATTAATTACCTTTTCTTACTCAGTATTTTTTTTTAAAATGTGACTTTTCACCTTCAGGGGTGTCCTGGGTGCAATAAAGTCTTACCTTTTCCTACTCTCTGTATTTTTTAAAATGTGACTTTTCACCTTCAGGGGTACCCGGAGTGCAATAAAGTCCTATATAATCATCATCGGGTGCCGTCTCCGCAACGAAGGTTGGCTACCATGGAGCCCCATTCTGCTCAGTCTCTTGCTTTGATGGTGCAGGTTGTCATAGGCTGATTTGTCCATCTTTTGATGTTACTCGTCCATGTTTGTCTTGGTCTGCCTCTGCCTCTTTTACCTTGCATTTTCCCCTCCAGGATTACTTTTAGTAGGCTCTTGTGTCTTTTAACATGGCCCAAAAATCGCATTTGTCTTGTTTGAATTGTGTTTAGTAGTTCTCTTTTCATGTTTAGTTGTTTTAAAACTTCATCGTTTGTTTTCTTTTCCTTCCATCCAATTCTACCTATTCTTCTATATATCCACATTTCAAAGGCTTCAATTCTCTGTTCTGTTTTCTTGTCTAACGTCCATGTTTCAGCACCATATAGGAATATTGAGAAGATGTAACATTTTGCTATTCATAGTTTTAGCCCTGGTGTTATTAGTTTTGATGTTAGTATGTCCTTCATGACATTAAAATTACTTTTTGCCATTCCTATTCTTTTGTTTATTTCAGTTGTACATTTTCCATCACTGGTTATTGTATGTCCCAGGTAGTTGTAGGTCTGAACTGTCTCCAGGTCTATTCCTTCAATTTTAATATCCACTATCATCACTATTCAATGTTGATATCCCTATCTAATAACATGCCATTTACACCTATTTTAATTCCAGCAAACTCCCCCTGAACTCAGTGCATCGTATTCTCTTCTGTATTTATTTTTTTCCGTGATCAAAATAATCAATGTGTACTTGACAACCTTCACTTCGCTAATGAATGTCTGCTGTTAATGTAATTAAACAGCTGTTGATCTTTAGATTCTTTGTATTTTATCTGATAGCTGAATATTATAGTATCTGTCTCCCATTTCGTTTACTTCGTTTTTTTGTTCTTAATGGATCAGCAACAATTGGTAGCCCAACAACGTATTCTTCAACTTAGCGTAACAGTGTTCAAATGGGTTTCTCTCCAACTTTTCGTTTGTGAAATTTACTTTGAAATGTAAAAGCTATACTTTTGGTTATATTTGCTTAGCTTTTTATTAAACTGTTTGGTTTTAGTTTGGATAGTAGTGGGGGGAAAGGGGGGGGGGGGGGAACTTTTGATCTATTGATCTGGGAGGCACCGAGAGGGTGATACATGGCTGGGGAAATCTTTTTCTTGAACGTGAAGGCGTGGTAATATTATCGGTTTTTGTGACTTTTTGGTAATCTTATCGATGTATGTGAGGGCTATGTAATCTTATCGGTGTATGTGAGGGCTTGTTAATCTTAACGGTGTATGTGAGGGCTTGGTAATCTTAACGGTGTATGTGAGGGCTTGGTAATCTTAACGGTGTATGTGAAGGCTTGGTAATCTTAACGGTGTATGTGAGGGCTTGGTAATCTTAACGGTGTATGTGAGGGCTTGGTAATCTTAACGGTGTATGTGAAGGCTTGGTAATCTTAACAAGGTATGTGAGGGCTTGGTAATCTTATCGGTTTTTGTGACTTTTTGGTAATCTTATCTGTGTATGTTACGTTGGTAATCTTATCGGTGTATGTGACTTCTTGGTAATCTTATCGATGTATGTGACTTCTTGGTAATCTTATCGGTGTATGTGACTGCTTGGTAATCTTATCGGTGTATGTGACTGCTTGGTAATCTTATCGGTGTATGTGTCTTCTTGGTAATCTTATCGGTGTATGTGACTTCTTGGTAATCTTATCGGTGTATGTGACTTCTTGGTAATCTTATCGGTGTATGTGTCTTCTTGGTAATCTTATCTTTGTATGTGAAGGCTTGTTAATCTTAATGGTGTATGTGAGGGCTTGGTAATCTTATCGGTGTATGTGACTGCTTGGTAATCTTATCTGTGTATGCGACTGCTTGGTAATCTTATCTGTGTATGTGTCTTCTTGGTAATCTTATCTGTGTATGTGAAGGCTTGTTAATCTTAACGGTGTATGTGAGGGCTTGGTAATCTTATCGGTGTATGTGACTGCTTGGTAATCTTACCTGTGTATTTGACGGATTAGTAATCTTCTCGGTGTATGTGACTTCTTGGTAATCTTATCGGTGTATGTGACTTCTTGGTAATCTTATCGGTGTATGTGACTGCTTGGTAATCTTATCTGTGTATGTGAGGGCTGGGTAATCTTATCGATGTATGTGACTGCTTGGTAATCTTAACGGTATATGTGAGGGCTTGGTAATCTTAACG
Source organism: Megaustenia siamemsis (assembly GCA_032433765.1). NCBI lineage: Eukaryota > Metazoa > Mollusca > Gastropoda > Stylommatophora > Ariophantidae > Megaustenia > Megaustenia siamemsis. The sequence continues at coordinate 91,842 of JAVIAB010000084.1, read as the reverse complement.
GTGTATGTGAGGGCTTGGTAATCTTATCCGTGTATGTGAGGGCTTGGTAATCTTATCCGTGTATGTGAAGGCTGTGTAATTTTATGGGTATTTTTGAAGGCTTGGTAATCTTTTCAGTGTATGTGAGGGCTCGGTAATCTTATCGGTGTAGGCGACGGCTTGGTAATCTTATCGGTGTGGTAATCTTATCGGTGTATGTGAGGGCTTGGTAATCTTATCGGTGTATGAAGGCTTGGTTATTTTATAGGTGCATATGAAGTAAAGTAAAGTACCCCCGTCACGCCAAGTGGCGTATAGGGAAATATGGTGTTAGTGACCCTATATTTTACAGACCTTCAGCACATGGTTTCTGGGGTAATGTGGTCAATATTACGCCCGTGCTGCTTTACTTTCCCAGAAAAAAATCCGGTACCCATTTAAGGCTGGGTGAACCTGGAAGCCTTCGGTTGGGATCGAACCCTACCCCTTGTCCGTGGTAGTCCAGTTCACTAACCACTGAGCTATCGCGGCTCCCAGGTGTATATGAAGGCTTGGTAATTTTATAGGTGTATATGAGGGCTGGTAAATCTTATCTGTCAATATCAGTGCTGGATAATCTAATCGGTGAATATATGTACTGAGTAATATTATCGGTGTATGCGAATGCTGGATAATTTGATCTTTTTGATAAGCGATCCTTTGAATTGGTCTTTTGGATTTGAAACAACAGCAGAGAAACACAGTGACTGAATTATGAAGTTACCAATTCACAGTGTTAATAGTTACATTCACGATCGCCGTTTTGCTTATCGATTCTAGTACTGGAAAGAAAAAAAACACTTTTTGAGGCATTTATATTTTGATTGTTGTTCTGCCCTATGTGCCGTCTGCGGCTCGATAGGACAATAGATAGATAAACTGCCAGGAATCGAACCCGAGTCAGAGAGATCAAAGGAGACAAGTCATCCACTCAGCAACTCATTCGCTAAGTTTATGTTTGATTAATTAATCACTGTCTCTCTGTCTGTTTGACTGTCCGTTCGTCTGTCTGTCTGCTCATCTGTCTGAGTCTGGCTGTCTGTCTGCCTGTCCTTTCGAGTTGAAGATGGCACAGAGACAGAAATACTCTACTCTCCATATCGAATGATCTTTGATATTACCTGTCAGACTTTGATCACAAAACCCACATTGTACATCGACATACATCCCCACATCGACATACATCTCCACATCGACATACATCCCCACATCGACATACATCCCCGGTCTGGGTTTACTTTCCATCTCCACAAACGCCCTGTTCCCTGCTTCTCACCTCAGTGCTTTTTTAAATGTTCTTTTATAGGTCGGTCTATTTTTCTTTTACCCTCCGATTCCCACTTATGAGCTTGATTTGAGATTCTCATGTTGTCTCCTCGAGGGAGCCGCTATAGCTCAGTGGTTAGTGAACTGGTCTACAAAGGACAAGAGGTAGGATTCGATCCCAACCGACGGTTTCCGGTTCACCCAGCCTCTAATGGGTACCTGATTTTTTTTCTGGGAAAGTAAAGCGGCACGGGCGTAATACCGACCACATTACCCCAAAAATCATGTGCCGAAGGTCTGTAAAATTTATGGTCACTAACACCATATTCCCTCTACGCCACTTGGCGTGACGGGTGTACTTTACTTTTTTATGTTGTCTCCTCCCATCAGAATGCAAACAAATATTCACCTGCCTTTTTTGATTATAGAATTATACATTACACTTAGGGTGCTTTTGTACTTTGTCATTTCTCTTATTTCAGCGTTAGTCTTGAATTTCATTCCGTGGGACACGACGTATTCTCCTGGGACATTATTTTCCCTCCTAAAGCATCTATTTCATTTTCTATTTCTTTTTTTTTTTTTTCAACTCCCGTATACGAGAGGGTGGATAATACATTTGATTTGAAAGTCCTGAGCTTAATTAACGTTTACATGCGATTTAATTAACTGGTAGTTGAGCGTGAGGCTATTACGCTGTATCAAGTGATTGTTTCATTTTGTGTCTCCACGTTTTACATTTTATTGTTAGCAACGGTCATTCCCAGGATGCTGTGCTGTCATTAAGGACATTGAGTAGAAATTAAATTAATGTTGTCATTGTGTTGACGTGATCTATTAACACTTAGGCATAATATGTTGAAGTTTCTTCCTACAATCTTCTTCTTCTTCTTTCCTTCCTCATTTGTCTTTCAGCGTCGAGGGAAGATATAATTTGCGGTCTTTTGCTCGTCTGTTCGCCTCTGCAGCTGTTATGTTTCATAGCGCTTTTAATATTCCGTCAATCCATCTTTTTCGTGGTCGGCCTTTATGTCTGATGCTCTCGCAACGTTTATCGAAGGCTCGTTGTGTTGTGTTTTGATCTTTCTGCCTTATCACGTGGCACGTTTCTCGAAGGCTCGTTGTGTTGTGTTTTGATCTTTCTGCCTTATCACGTGGCACGGTTATCGAAGGCTCGTTGTGTTGTGTTTTGAGCTTTCTGCCTTATCATGTGGCAAAACCATTCTATCTGTTGTTTCTTTATATATTCTATGGCGGGGTTATTCCTAATTTTATTTCTCAGCTCTTCATTTCTGATCTTGTGTCTCAGAGTCTTTCCTGTCATTCGTCTTGCACACTTCACCTCAGCAGATGTTATCTTTTCTTGTTGTTCTTGCATCTAGAGTCCAGGACTGCATTGCTGGCACAACGTTGGAATGTCTACAATGATTTCGTTATTTCTCAGGTTCTGAAGGAAGGATTTAGAGCTTCTCCATCCAAGAAACAGGACAATACTAGGTTTTTTTTTAAAATTCATTAACAGACCTTTGTAACTACAGGGATCACTGCAATCCTCATATTGTTGACAACAGACCTTTGTAACTACAGGGACCACTGCAATCCTCATATTGTTGACAAAAGACTACCGTAACCACAGGGGCTAATGTGATCCTTATCTTGTTGACAGCAGAGCCCCATAATTACTGGGGCTACCACGATCATTATCTTGTTGACAGCAGAGCCCCATAATTACTGGGGCTACCACGATCCTTATCTTGTTAATAGCATAATTACTGGGGCTACAGCGATCCTTATCTTGAGGACAGCAGAGTCCCATAATTACTGGGGCTACCGCGATCCTTATCTTGCTGACAGCTGAGCCTCATAATTACTGGGGCTACAGCGATACTTATCTTGCTGACAGCTGAGCCTCATAATTACTGGGGCTACCGCGATCCTTATCTTGCTGACAGCTGAGCCTCATAATTACTGGGGCTACCGCGATCCTTATCTTGCTGACAGCTGAGCGTCATAATTACTGGGGCTGCTGCGATCCTTATCTTGCTGACAGCTGAGCCTCATAATTATTGGGGCTACCGCGATACTTATCTTGCTGACAGCAGAGCCCCATAATTACTGGGGTTACTGCGATCCTAATCTTGTTGACAGCAAAGCCCCATAATTACTGAGGCTACTGCGATCCTTATCTTGCTGACAGCAGAGCCCCATAATTACTGGGGCTACTGCGATCCTTATCTTGTTGACAGCAGAGCCCCATAATTACTGGGGCTACTGCGATCCTAATCTTGTTGAAAGCGTAGCCTCATAATTACTGAGGCTACTGCGATCCTTATCTTGTTGACAACTTAGCCTCATAATTACTAAGGCTACTGCGATCCTTATCTTGCTGACAGCAGAGCCTCATAATTACTGGGGCTACTGCGATCCTTATCTTGCTGACAGCAGAACCCCATAATTACTGGGGCTACTGCGATCCTTATCTTGTTGACATCAGAGCCCCATAATTACTGGGGTTACTGCGCTCCTAATATTGTTGACAGCGTAGCCTCATAATTACTGAGGCTACTGCGATCCTTATCTTGCTGACAGCAGAACCCCATAATTGCTGGGGCTACTGCGATCCTTATCTTGTTGACAGCGTAGCCTCATAATTACTGAGGCTACTGCGATCCTTATCTTGCTGACAGCAGAGCCCCATAATTACTGGGGCTACTGCGATCCTTACCTTGCTGACAGCATAGCCTGATAACTACAGGGGCCACTGTGATCCTCATTTTGTTGACGACCAGCCTGTTTTGAGGCAGGCAGTATTGATTACGTAGAAACGTAAGCAGCGATTCTCACACTGTCAGCACTTATAATGCTTAACGTAAGACTCCCAAATTTACATTACGTTTATTCAAGCACAACTTTCCCTGTTAGTGGCTTTAACATTTGAAAACAACATTGGGTCAGTTATTGGATTTAATTAGGATTCTTACCTCTCGAAGTGAGTGTTCCCGTCCCCGCTAAGTGTTAAGATAGAGATAAAGGTAAAGTACGAGACTTGAATCGGCGTCTTAGTACGCGAGTTTTCACTCATATGTGCTCGGCTGCCTATCAGAAATATTCGGAGACTTCTGGATAGTGTCGCTTCAAGCATCGGAATTCACGATGCGAGGCTGCATTCTTCACCTTCCCAGAGTAATACCCTGGTACCCATTTCTACCAGCGGGTGGGTCGACCGGGGCGGGGGGGGGGGTTCCAACCACGAGTACAACTCACACTGCTTCCAACGGGAACCGAACATGGGTTGCCTGAACGTTGGTAGCCCAGTCGGGTGGTTTTCCCAACTAGGCTACCGTGGCGGACACCCCCCCCCCCCCCCCCGTGTTCGCATACAGGAGTTCACGTGATGCGACAAATAGCCTCACTCTGACATCATGTCATAACGCTCTTTAAAGTCTAGACCCACAAAGTCGATCACATTGTGTCTTGTGTATAACTATTTTTACGATCTTCCGGTTGATTCGTTCACACGACGATTTTAGGAATAGACTTCTTCGCCAACCGCCCTTAGAAGAACATTAACCAGACGTGAATGCGTTGTGTTGTGTTGTGGTTTACAGTAAAATTGTGATACTTGCTCCTTTCGGTCCAACGCATCCGACTTCAGCACGGCTTTTTTTTCAGTACGGGTTGCCTTTCATCTCGATCCCTATTCACTTATCCAGACTAGACTGATTAGTCTGTTGTAAAAAGCACGCGAAGATGCGGAGCAGGCTATGGATAGGTCTGGTTCACAGATCCTGGCGCAAGCTTAGATTCGCTGACAGCGTTGAGCTCTGTTGCTCAACAGCGCCATGGTCCCCCAAATATGATCTCAATTTGAGTCATCTCTTTCACCACCCCCTTGCCTTTAAAATGTTGATTGTCGAAACGCTGGCTTGTCTCTTTGGACCATAACGTTGCTATTTACCCAGTAACCCGGCAACCATTCTTTTATATCAATAAAAAAAAAGTAAAGTAGTAAAGAGCCCCCGTGGAGCTTTAGTGACGTATAGGGAATATGGTGTTAGTGACCAAAATTGTTACAGACCTTCAGCACATGATTTTTGGGGCAATGTGGTCGGTATTACGCCGGTGCCACTTTACTTTCCCAGAAAAAAAAATCCAGTACCCATTTAAAGCTGGGTGAACCCGGAAGCCGTCGGTTGGGATCGAACCCAACCCCTTGTCCTTTGTAGTCCAGTTCACTAACCACTGAGCTATCGCGGCTCCCCTCTTATATCAATGCAACCGACTAGTAATCTCAGAGCCTCTTTAATTAAATCATATTTTCCATTTATTCCAGTTCTGCTTGTATGCTGTTCATTATTCTTATTCACTTCCTCTTGTTTCCACTTGGGTGTTGAGGTTGATGTAAAGTTCGTATTCCCGCCCTTCTGTAACTTCAACCATTACTAAGCAGCTGTTGTAACGTTTCTTTGATGTCCTTGTCTTATCTAACTCTGGTTCTGCCTCTTGCTCTTCTCCTCTTTTAATGTTTTGTATTGTAAGGAATATATTTCTATTCTAACAGCGTCCAGATTCGCCCAGAAACGACATGGCATCTAAAAGGGAAGTGAATAAAATAAGAAACAAAACGACATCTACATACATTAGATTATGGTACACTTTCTTCCCTTTACCTGCGATGATTCAAGGCAACAGCAGGTTGACAAAGGAAAGAAGAAAAAGATTATAAGGAATGGCATGGAATTTATTATTTAATCATGTAATTATTAATAAAATTTTGAAGCAATATGGCTTACCATCAAAAATCATAAATATTATCAAAGACATGTATGATGGTTACACATGTGCAGTTCGAACAGAGGAAGGACTGAGCGAATGTTTCCCAATAGAAACTGGGGTTAAACAAGGATGTATTTTATCGCCCTTGTTATTTGGAATTGTTATGGACTTCATAATGAAGAAATGCTGCACTGGTAATAAAGGCATCGAATGGATACAAGGAGACCATTTGGAGGACCTCGACTTTGCTGATGACATAGTTCTCATCAGCAGTCAGATAAAAACGATGCAGGAAAACACAAATGAACTACAGTAAAGTCTCGATTATCCGGAATGCTCGGGAAGAACCCATTCTGGATAATTGAATTTTTCTGGATAATCGAGAGTAAGAAAACCAAACTCAAAATTTATGAAAAAACATGATTGAAAAATTGCAATGCTCAGAAATATTTAAATTCGTGTGACATTCACTAGCTTTCTCTATCAACATGGGTCCTGATATTGTCATTCCTTTTCTTCTTCTTTCTAAAAACCACACATAAAGGACGTCGTCGAGTTTTTCAAATTTTGGCCGTTTCATACTTCGTCTCTGGTGTATATTGTTGCTGCTTTCAGACTCCGACGCAAACTTAAACAACTCATCTTTTTGATTTCGTATGTCATATAATGTTGAAGAGGCTATGCCAAATTCAGTCATCAAAACGTTGCGATTAACGCCTTTTTCAAGTCTACTAGCGATTTCAATCTTCTGGTTCAGTGTCAATACAGTTCGCTTGCGTTTACCTTTGCGGGAAATTGAGGTGTGGTTTGCACTCGCAGAGGCCATTATTTAACACAAAAATGTATTCCGTTAAAAAGTATGCACACATGCGTTTATAGCATATCATGTATAATTTATACTGATGGAACGAATTTCAGCTTGCACAAATGTCTGAGACAAACTAACGTCAAACTCTGTATCTTACTCTTTTTGAATTTCCAGTCGGTAATTTTTGAACCCCTCCCCCTTTCTTCTCACCATCTCTATGTCACTGCACGCCGGCTGCTCAACCTTTGATTTATAATCATCAAAGTTATGGGCTCTTCAATTTTCACAAACAATACGTCTGCTTCTAATGTTCGGTCAGACTGTCAAACGCCATATTTTTGACAAATTCATGACCAACTTTAGATCTAAAGCAGACTATGAGAAAATTAAGCAAATTTGTAAAATCATGTAGATAAGTGTTTTTGGCACGACTAAGATTTCCCGACAAAAACATTTAGTCGGGGGAAAAAGTGAAGATATAGACTGTCTGTCGCTTTTACTTGGAATATTTGGAGACACAATGTCTGGATTGAATAAAATATGTTCGCTCCTATTTGAAGTATATTACTGTAAATACACTATTGTAAACGCAATATTGTGTAATGATAGAGCCTGTAGAAGTAAGCGCAGCGCACAAACCGTGTTGTAGCGTTTTCGATTTCCGGATAAAGGCATTTAATTTAACTGAACAAAACATGAATCAAGCTTTCTCCCTATAATAATTAAAAAAAAAAAAAGTCCGTTAAATTGAGAATTCCGGATTATTGAGTACCGCATAATCGAGACTTTACTGTATCATCAATAGCCAGCAAAATTGGGCTTGAGGTCAATCATGAAAAGACTAAAGTCATGAAAAGTTTAATTCCAACAAGTGACAAAATATACATGGAAAACAAACCAGTAGAAGAGATCGATCACTTTATCTATCTTGGAAGTCACATTGATCGAGAAGGGGATACGAGCAAAGAAATTAGAATCAGACTGGCTAAAGCAGCAATGTCTTTCAGAAGCCTTGAAAAGTTGTGGAAATCAAAACTCATTAGCACAAACACAAAACTTAGGCTATTCAAATCAAATGTACTATCAACCCTTACGTATGCGTGTGAAAGCTGGAAAACAACAAGAGATATAGAAACAAAGTTGAACGCATTCGAAAATAAATGTCTAAGGAAAATACTTGGTATAGAATTGAACGAATTCAAAACAAACGAGGAAATTAGAGAAATCGCCAATCAACCACTAATATCTTCAGTAATAAAGAAAAGACGATGGTCATACGTTGGACATGTGATGAGAAGAGATAATAATCGAATAGCAAAGCAAGCCCTCATATGGGAATGATCTTTAAAAGAAAACTGCTAGAACAAAAATTCATATAGGAGAAGGTGTATCTTGGTCTACGCCCTATGGGCCGGTTACGGCTCGAAAGGTCAATAGATAGAATTATTAATCTGCTAAAATATAAAGAAGAAAGAATATTGTCACGCTTTAAGCGTGTCTTATAGGAGATTTAGTACTAATGCACATACTTTTGTGATCATCGCCGTATTTTGGGGAGCCCTGATGCCAGTACTATGTCAGTGCAGTCCTTCAACTCAGGAAAAGGTCTGATACTCATTGAATGTTTACGTTCCAATATCTGTTCAAATGAACCGCCGTTATGTGACGACTCGAGCGCCGCGCGAGTCACTTCTGCCAATCAATAATCAATTGAGTCCACGGTGTTGAAATTCTGATGACGTTACTGTGATAGAGGGTCACTGTAGCGTTTCAAGTCTAGTGTTAGCATTGTGTTCAAGAGACTTTGTCTTCATGTTCGGACCATTACCACCACCATGCTCAGTCTCTGCTCACTAGCATTCTGTTCAAGAGATTTTGTCTTAATGTTCGGACTATTACCACCATGCTCAGTCTCTGCTCACTAGCATTCTGTTCAAGAGATGTTGTCTTAATGTTCGGACTATTACCACCATGCTCAGTCTCTGCTCACTAGCATTCTGTTCAAGAGATTTTGTCTTAATGTTCGGACTATTACCACCATGCTCAGTCTCTGCTCACTAGCATTCTGTTCAAGAGATTTTGTCTTAATGTTCGGACTATTACCACCATGCTCAGTCTCTGCTCACTAGCATTCTGTTCAAGAGATGTTGTCTTAATGTTCGGACTATTACCACCATGCTCAGTCTCTGCTCACTAGCATTCTGTTCAAGAGATTTTGTCTTAATGTTCGGACTATTACCACCATGCTCAGTCTCTGCTCACTAGCATTCTGTTCAAGAGATGTTGTCTTAATGTTCGGACTATTACCACCATGCTCAGTCTCTGCTCACTAGCATTCTGTTCAAGAGATTTTGTCTTAATGTTCGGACTATTACCACCATGCTCAGTCTCTGCTCACTAGCATTCTAATATCATTCTATATAAAACAGGACAGTTTCAGCACAGAGTCAGGACTCCGTAACTCTTGTCAGACTTCAGGGAAATTTCCGAACGTTTGTTGTTAATTCTGGAGAAAGACGGTAGTAATGTTTTTCTTCACTTCCTTAAAAGTTTGGTCCAGGCAGCGGCTTGCAGCCTACTCTTCTGGATTCTCAGCTATCAAAGATTGTTTTACATTCTTCAACATGATTTCTATACGGTATCGTCGTCTCCTACAGGGCTTTGTACTTTTAGAGCATGAAAACGCTGGAGAGAAACCAAAACACAAGAATGATTCCAACTATGTTACGAGTTGATCTTTGAAGTGCTTACTGTTACTATAGAAGGAGAAAGAAAGAGAGCAGTCACTCCTCTAGTGTAGCATGTACAGAATGTTAGCTCTCGTTAAAGTAATTCATTGTGATACTTTTAGCTACCTTTGTCATCCCCACTTCTGCCCGTTTTTGTTAAAGAAAAACTATTTTTACGGCATTTTCTTACTTCTAGGATTGCCCGGGAGAAAAAGGGTGTGTGTGTGTGTATATATAGTATATATCATATATAGTATTGGAGAATAAAGGTACTTGTTCGGTGCAGTAAAAAAAAAGTAAAGTACCGTCACGCCAAGTGGCGTATAGGGAATACGGTGTTAGTGACCATACATTTTACAGACGTTCGGCACATGATTTTTGGGATAACGTGGTCGGTATTACACCAGTGTCGCTTTACCTTCCCAGAAAAAAATATGGTACCCATTAAAGGCTGGGTGAACCGGAAGCCGTCGGTTGGGATCGAACCCTACCTCTTGTCCTTTGTAGTCCAGTTCACTAACCACTGAGCTATCGCGGCTCCATGTTCGGTGCTGTCGCCAGGTGATATTGGGGTGTTAGTTTTAAAAAAAAAAAAGTCACGTCGACGGTTCGAACCAACATTGTCCTGGGATGGGCACAAGTCGTTATCGATACGGCTACCCCCTCTCAAACCGTTTTCCATGCTCGCAAACATGTCCGGTGTATAATTCAGTCTAGGTGAACCTAGAAGCCGGGGAAATTGGGGAGGGAATCAAACTAGACCTCTTATCTTGTATATAATAATATACACTATCTGAGGCGGATGATAGATCCTAGGTCCGTGTATACGTTGGTCGTTTTGGATGAAGAACTTGTGAAACAGAAACAGCCATGCATGACACACTATAGGCGACCGGTGAAGACCTCAAATGTGTACCATCTTATTCGTGACCCAAGCTGGTCTAAACATCTAATATACAAAGCAGTAGCTAGCTGGTCGCTCAAAAACAAAATAAAGACATTTGTGAAGAACGGGTTATGTGGCGTTTCTGTCGGTCAGACTGTCAAGAACTACAACTCCTAGTTATATTAAATTAATTAACTTTTAGACTGATACTTTTTTTGACCTGCCATGAAAAATATACTAACATCAAAACAAGTAACAGCAGGGCTAAAACTAAGAATAGCAAAATGTGACATCTTCTCAATATTGCTGTATGGTACAGAAACATGGACATTAGATAAGAAAACAGAACAGAAAATTGAAGCCTTTGAAATGTGGATTTATAGAAGAATAGGTAGAATTGGATGGAAAGAAAAGAAAAGAAATGATGAAGTTTTAAAACAACTAAAAATGAAAGAAGAACTACTAAACACAATTAGAACAAGACAAATGAAATTTTTGGGGCATGTTGAAAGACACAACAACCTAATAAAAGTAATATTGGAATAGAAAATACAAAGTAAAAGAGGCAGAGACAGACCAAAACTAACGAGTAACATCAAAAGATGGACAAGTCAACCTATGACAATCTGCACCATCAAAGCAAGAGACAGAGTGGAATGGCGCTCCATGGTACCCAACCTTCGATGTGGAGATGGCACTCAATGATGATGATGATACAGACTGTCACCGGCGGGACTATGTTTGTGTTCTTTGCTGAGACCTTTCTGTGGGAGATGGAGTTTAAGGTCCTAATTAATACTCTCCTCCGAGTAAAATCATAATGGTTCTCAATATTTAATTATAAGCCTGTCGTAGATGCTGCTGGTTGGGGGATCCATTTCAAGAGCTTTGCCTCCATTTTTTACGCTGCTACTCTTTCACTTGTTTCACAAGTTTTACCTCCTGCAAGTGTGTGTCAGGTAGTTCGTTTTCTTGTGTCACGTTTTTTCCCTTATGTGTCAAGGTAAGTAGTTTTTTTTTTTCTTGTGTCACGTTTTTTCCCTTATGTGTCAAGGTAAGCGGTTTACTTTCTCGTGTCACGTTAATTCCCCTATTTGTCAAGGTAAGTAGTTTTTTTTCTTGTGTCACGTTTTTTCCCTTATGTGTCAAGGTAAGTAGTTTTTTTTTCTTGTGTCACGTTTTTTCCCTTATGTGTCTAGGTAAGTAGTTTTTTTTCTTGTGTTACGTTTTTTCCCTTATGTGTCTAGGTAAGTAGTTTTTTTTCTTGTGTTACGTTTTTTCCCTTATGTGTCTAGGTAAGTAGTTTTTTTTCTCGTGTTACGTTTTTTCCCTTATGTGTCTAGGTAAGTAGTTTTTTTTCTTGTGTCACGTTTTTTCCCTTATGTGTCAAGGTAAGTAGTTTTTTTTTCTTGTGTCACGTTTTTTCCCTTATGTGTCAAGGTGAGTAGTTTTTTTCTTGTGTTACGTTTTTTCCCTTATGTGTCTAGGTAAGTAGTTTTTTTTCTTGTGTTACGTTTTTTCCCTTATGTGTCTAGGTAAGTAGTTTTTTTTCTTGTGTTACTTTTTTTCCTTGTGTTACGTTTTTTCCTTGTGTTACGTTTTTTCCCTTATGTGTCTAGGTAAGTAGTTTATTTTCTTGTTCCACGTTTTTTCCCTGTTAGTCAAGGTTACTATAGACGTTTTTATAACGAATTTTTAAAGTGGTATCTATAATGCACTAATTTGGGGGGGGGGGCTATCTTGTAGATGTTTACCGTTCTTGCAGTTAGTCATATGATAATATTGTTGGTAGTGTATAGTGTGCCATGCGGACTACATTTGTATGTAAAATGTATTACATACAAGCATATTTAAATAAAACTAATTGCTGCTTATCGTGATAATAATAATGTTCAATTTATCATTATTTGAAATAACCATCAACACCCATTACCATGACTACTATTTGTTTTAACTCTACGTTATTATTTTTCATATTAACTTTTCATTTATATTTGTTACTTACAGTTAATTTCTTCTTTTTTTATATATATATTTTAACGATTTCATTTAATATATTTTTTTTCGTTTACTGATCTCCTTACCCTGATTTTATTTCCTGCAAACTGCCCGTCAAAGGCACATCGATTGACTAAATCGAAAGTTGCGTACCGGTTCCTGGCAAACACTCCATTAAATGAGATGCAACTTAATGACAGAAACGTATTTTAATCAAACTGACACGAAATTGTCATTCTTTTTATTTTTTTTTATCAAATTGGATAAAAATGCGCACAAATCCGGATGTAGAGATACGTCATCAACAAGTGTTTCATCTAGAAAAGTGACACGGGATGTGGCCCATAACTCTCTAGGTCTCACGTAGGCTCAACGTGTTGAGCAACTTATCATCGTCATCATCATCAAGCACCGGACCTGCTGGCGTAGGTGATTATGTCTCTCCACAACTTTCGATCACGACAGTTATTTATCTTTTCTGTTGTTGACCTTCTGCCAAGCCATTCTCTCAAGTTGTATGGTATCTTTTCTCTTTGCTTCCCTCTACCTCTTCGTCCCTCAATTTTTCCCAGTTGATACAATATATTCCAGCTGTTCTCTTCTTATTACATGGCCAAAAAATGATTGTCTCTTCCTAATATTGGAAATTAGCTCTCTTTTTGCTTTGGCCTCTTTCAGAACGTTTTCATTACTCTTCTTAGCTGTCCATGGTATTTTCAACATTCTTCTGTAAAACCACATTTCTACAGACTCCAGTGATTTTCTTGTTTGGTGGCCTATTGTCCATGATTCACAACCATATGTTAAGACTGGTGTACATAACATTTAAGAACTCTTTTTCTAGCAACTCATAGCTGGTTTTATGAATCAGGATCGGTGAATATAGCTGATCAAGATCTTATTCCAGCTGGTGATGGTGGAAGCTGCAATACCCTGACAAGTCTACACAAGAGATCCCGTATCCAGCAGGGAATGCAACCAGATACCCAAAACTGCCATGGAGTAGTCGGATGAGTTGGACCGAAAGGCACAGATATCGCAGCTCAGTGCAACCCATAACAACGGCCCATCTACGCCTATTTAACGCTATTTTTAAAATTCGGGCGAACAAGAGTCGTGGCGCGAATGTAGAAACCATTATTTTTTTTATTTTTTTGGTTCTATCCACAAGTTTTTAATCCTATGCCCAACCCTCTTTAGTCGCCTCTTACGAACATGCCTGGTAAGGAACAGCGCCACTAATCTTTACTCCCCTTTCGGGCCCCGGCAACGCACGCGCGAGGCTGAGGTGCGGTTTATGGTAAATAAAAGAGCATATAGGCTAGCATGGGGTGCACCTGTGGTTCATGATTGGAGTGGGGGGGGGAATGATTGATGGACTTGCTTATTGAGTTATTTGCGGGTCATCATCATTGCACACCGAACATGTCCATAGGTTCTCAGATCTCTTCCTCAGCAAGTCTCGCAGTGTCCAGCGACTGACGACTCCAGTTCTGTGTTGATTGATAATAAGTCTTCTTACACGCCCTCTGAAGTTTCTAGCTGTGCCCGTCTTAACTCCCATCTCTTTCATCCAAAGGAGTGACGTGGAATCATGCTTGTCGAAGTCATGTACCCTTCCCACATCTCGGAAGGCATTGATGACATCCGCCCGATCCATTGATTGACTGTCTTCAGCGACAGCACAGGTAGCCAATCTGTCCGCTCTTTCATTTTCCCGTACTCCTGCTTGTCCAGGGACTTACACAAAAGTGAATCGACGTATTTTTGACTTCTGCAATGACTCTACCCATTGTCTTCGTATAGCGCCCAATTTTTTTATCATGCTCATCGAATCACTTAGTATGCAGGCGTGTCTGTAGTCTTGAGACTCTAATCAGATGAACTGCACATAGAAATCGCAAAGACCTTCCACTGTTGTATGTTAAGCATAGATCCGGCTGTCAGTAACGACAACTGTTCAATGTTAAGCATAGATCCGGCTGTCAGTAACGATAACTGTTGCATGTTAAGCATAGATCCGGCTGTCAGTAACGATAACTGTTGTATGTTAAGCATAGATCCGGCTGTCAGTAACGACAACTGTTGCATGTTAAGCATAGATCCGGCTGTCAGTAACGACAACTGTTGCATGTTAAGCATAGATCCGGCTGTCAGTAACGATACCGTCTTGGGATGGCACACAACTGGTATTTCATCATCGAACAAATACAATTGATGATAAAATGTAAAAGGTCCTGTTAAAACCATCAGTGCGAACATAAATTATTGTCAGCTAAAAGGGGGTCAGCACCTATGGGATTACCAGGAGTGTAACTGTCACATGTTGGACAAGAAATGGACTAACAGTGAGGATGTATCGGAAGGAAGGAAGGCAGGTAGGGAGGGAGGGAAGGAATGCAGGTAGGGAAGGAAGAAGAGAGGGAGGGAGGGCGGTCGGGCATGTAGATGGGTGAGTAAGTAAGTAGATAGGTAGGTCAGTTTGTTCTTTACTAGTCGTCCTATACAATTATTCGTATGAATGAAAGTATGAATCTTAAAGTTGCGTAATCAACAAGCTACCTGAACCGTTACATGTCATGTACATCATTTACTTCTGAGAGTTTTCATTATATAAATGACTTCAATCATTTGATATTAAGAGACCTTCGATGTGTCCGTGGTTTTCCTTGACCTCCTTTCACATGTAATTTGTTCCTCTTTCGTTGCTACCCTTTCTATGAAGTCGCGGTGAAGTCACTGCTGCCATAGGTTCGGTAACTATTATGAGAACTTTCTGTGTGATCGAGCTGTAGGTCAGAGTACGCGGAGAATGCTTGAATACTGTGATAATGACTTGTGCGTATAAGAATAGCAATTGAGATGTGAAATGCGTGGAGAAATGGATAGTGTTGTAATTGGGTGATATTTTGGATAATGTTGTGATTGGGTGATATTTTAACTTGTGCACTGTGTGTCTAGTTTGATCAAATTGTTGCATTCGTGCCAGCATTTGTTTATACTATCGTTCATGTTTTTTTTATTGTTTTTTATTTATTTATTTATTTTCTTTGGGGGGGGGGAGAGGAGGCTAGTGGTTATGTGGTTAGTGTATTCGCCTGTCAATCTGAAGGTTCCGGGTTTAAATGCTGATTGAGGCAAACATATTTTTTTCGACCTGAAGAAGGCTTTCAATATTCATGCAGCATTTTTTAATGGATTCCAGAGATGTTTGAATGGATACCAGAGATGTTTGAATAAATATCAGAGGTGTTTGAATGGATACCGGAGATGTTTTTTTATATCTTCTGAAAGTAAGGAAGAGAACCGGCCACCTACCTCATGAAGCTCTGTATAATGAAGTCACTAACATTTCGTTGAACAATGGCAATTATTATGGAACTACCTTCACTTTTTAATGGTGGTCAGCACTACGCTGGTATTGTCTTTAAAATGTTTTCACAATATTCTAAACATCTCTTACGTAGATCGTATAACGAATGAACAAGTTGACAAATGAATGCAACACACAATCGGAGCACGTGATGATCTTTTGGTCATTGTGAAGAAACACATAATAACATGAAATGGTTTAACCACGCATCTCGATCTACTGGACTAGCAAAGATCATTCTGCAAGGAACTATGGAAAGGGCGAGAAGGAGAGGTAGACTTAGTAAGATATGGAAAGATAGCATTAAAGAATGGACATGCCTGGACTTTGCCGAGCCCTAAAGAGTGACCGATGAGAGGAACTGGAAGTGTTAATCTATCAGTGGTGCTCTAATTCTTCTCACCCGCCAGCCAGGGATTATGGGACGAAGACCTGTTTGAACTAGAAACTGTTGATTGGGATCAAAATAGTTTCCTCTGTAGACCAGTTTACTAACGGCCACCCTCTCCCTCGTGTGCCCCTAAAACACGAGACCAGATAAATTGAATGCTCAGTACGAAACAAGACACAAACACCAGTCACATACACTTGCCAAATATAATTACTCAGTGTTGGCCAATTTGGCAAGGACCCACACAACACTGGATCAATATTCAGTCAGCGTTAAGTACACACGATAGCTTACAACTAGACACATGTTGTTCGAGTTATTGAATGAACTATTATTTGGTTTTGCTCAAACTAAACACGTGACTTATTCGTGATTGTTTATTGTTTTAAAGTTGACATCACACCTCCTCCGGTAAACAAAATTTGTTTTCTTTCTGTAGATAATGAAGTGTGTGTTCCATGACATATTTAATATGTTTATTTCTATAACACAGTTCCTGTAATTGCTTCTATCACAGTTTCTTGTGTTATGTCTAAAATATGTTAGTACTTCATAATGTGTATAATTTGTTAACTAGGTCAAATATGGCTGCGGGGCTGATATTGTCTCCAGAAAATGTTCAACATCATTTGGAAAACAGAGAAGACGCCTCATACATGGAAAAAATGAATCATTGTTAAGATTCCAAAAAAGAGCAATCTTAGAGATTGTAACAACTGGAGAGGCGTGACACTTTTGTCAGTTGCCTCAAAGTTATTCTGCAAAATCATCCTAAATAGAATAAAGGATTCAATAGATACAGTAATGCGTGAAGAACAGGCTGGGTTTAGAAAAGGGAGAAGCTGCCTCGACCACATTTTTACTCTACGACTTATATTGGAGGAACACATTGAAAAACAAAAACCTTTTGTACTTTAACTTCATCGACATCAAAAAAGCATTTGACAGTATTCATCGAGATTCTTTGTGGAAAATTCTGAAGCAATATGGCTTACCATAAAAAATCATAAATATTATTAAAGACATGTATGATGGTTACATATGTGCAGTTCGAACAGAAGAAGGACTGAGCGAATGTTTCCCAATAGAAACTGGGATTAAACAAGGATGTATTTTATCGCCCTTGTTATTTGGAGTTGTTATGGACTTCATAATGAAGAAATGATGCACTGGTAATAAAGGCATCGAATGGATACAAGGAGACCATTTGGAGGACCTCAACTTTGCTGATGATATAGTTCTCATCAGCAGTCAGATAAAAACGATGCAGGAAAACACAAATGAACTATCATCAATAGCCAGCAAAATTGGGCTTGAGATCAATCATGAAAAGACTAAAGTCATGAAAAGCTTAATTCCAACAGCCGACAAAATATACATGGAAAACAAACCAGTGGAAGAGATCGATCACTTTATCTATCTTGGAAGTCACATTGATCGAGAAGGGGATACAAGCAAAGAAATAAGAATCAGAATAGCTAAAGCAGCAATGTCTTTCAGAAGCCTTGAAAAGTTGTGGAAATCAAAACTCATCGGCACAAACACAAAACTATTCAAATCAAAGGTACTATCAAAACTTTATACGTGCGAAAGCTGGAAAACAAAAAGAGATATAGAAACAAAGTTGAACGCATTCGAAAATAAATGTCTAAGTGAAATACTTGGTATAGCGTGGAACGAATTCAAAACAAACGAGGAAATTAGAAAAATCGCCAATCAACCACTAATATCTTCAGTAATAAAGAAAAGACATATGTTGGACATGTGATAAGAAGGGATAATAACCGAATAGCAAAGCAAGCCCTCATGTGGGAAACAACAGGTAAGAGGAAAAGAAGAAGACACAGGGAGACACTGAGAAGAACATTGGTGAGAGAGGCAAGAGCTGCAGGAATCGGCTCCCTCAATGAGATAGAGCTGCTTGCACAGAACAGAGACAAGTGGCGAGATTTGATAAAGTATCTTTGGGAGAATTGAAAACTGCTAGAACGGACATTTAGATAAGAGAAGGAGTAGCATTGTCCACGCCCTATGGCCGGCTACGGCTCGAAAGATCAATAGATGGATGGATGGATGGACGGACGGATGGACGGATGAATGGATGGAGTCTTGTTGTCCTAAAAGTAATCCTGGAGGAGAAAATACAAGGTAAAAGAGGCAGAGGCACACCAAGACTAACATGGACGAGTAACATCAAAAGATGAACAAACCAGCCTATGACAACCTGTACCATCAAAGCAAGAGTGAGAGCAGAATGGCGCTCCGCGGTAGACAACCTTCGTGGCGGAGATGGCACTCGATGATGATGATAAATCCATTTTTCCATGGCAGCCGTTTGCACAGGTGTCCCTCGCCGCACAGTCAGACAAATCCGACTTAGGAGGTACTCATATTTTTTCCGTCGATGAGTAATTGCTATATCATGCACATTGTCGTCGATATGTGACCTATGTAACTTCACTGTTCTGGTGCCTGCATGAGCAAGCGCCCTTTATTCTCTGTTTATATCTTATTTGAAATGCCAGCCCCAGAAATAGGATAATACCTTACAGATAATTTTAAAAAAATATCGGTAAACAATACCCAGTGTTAAGGGGACTGGTTTCGGTGGTAGTAAAAGGAGGTATATATGTTACAATTACCGTGATCATTCTATACGGTTGTAGGTCTTGGAAGCTTTAGTTCAGCATGGTCCAACATACGGCTCACAGACCCGCGGAACTCTTTGAATGTTTTCCTTATGAAATATAAACCAATACCATTGTTAATTTTTAAATTGTGGGAATGGGAAAATTTGAAAAAATCAATTTCTTTGCAGGTTCTATAGTTCCCATGCTACAAAGCACTTTGTATACGTGTAATAATGTAGCCCCGACTTCATGAAATGTAACAGGTGATAGTACTTTTCACTAGACTAGACATTCCAGCGGCTTTTACGGAAACTTCCAAAGGAAAATCTTTCCGTAGATTCGACCAGAAACGCCATTCTTGTTAGGTTGTGAATGCGAGTTTCGGCGGCCGGGACAGGATTATTGGCCCTAGCTGCGAAATTATCCTCGCAATCTCTCCAGTTGAACAAGCATCAAGAGCACTTAAGTGTAAAAGTAAAGAAATTTCACCAACAGGCCGCAGTGGCAATTTAATCTTAGCGACTCTATAAAGACAATGAAAATCGTTTGATTGACTACTTTTGACAAACTGCTAGACGCTGGAACACAACTATAAAATCACTGGGAGTGGCAAGCCCCACAGGGGTCTCTCGGTGATCTGAAGGTGTAGATCATCATCATTGAGTGCCGTCTCCACATCGAAGGTTAGCTACCATGGAGCACCATTCCACTCTGTCTCTTGCTTTGATAGTGCAGGTTGTCATTGGTTGACTTGTCCATCTTTTGATGTTACTCGTCTATGTTAGTCTTGGTAAACCTCTGTCTCTTTTACCTTGTATTTTCCCTTCCAATATTATTTTTTAAAAAGCAGTTTTATGTTATAATCTTTAAAAATAATGGTCTAGTTTTATCTTGACAATTCACAGGCAGTTTTAAAGTTCATAGCTGAAGGAGTTTAGGAGCACAGTGAGTCAGTTATTTGACGTTCTCAATTTTTTAAAACTAATAAATTACTTTTTAACTTTTGTTGTTACCTACCATTATGATTGTTTTATTTTTATCTGTACACACACACACACACACACACACACACACACACACACACACACACACAGTCACGCACACATAGAAATATAAACACATGTGATGGTCCTTGCAGCTCTTTGTTTGGCTCGCGGGTAACAAAAGGTTGGACCAGAGTGCCTTAGTTGTTTAACACAGTTGTGACTTTCCTGGAAATTG
This sequence comes from Megaustenia siamemsis, assembly GCA_032433765.1. NCBI lineage: Eukaryota > Metazoa > Mollusca > Gastropoda > Stylommatophora > Ariophantidae > Megaustenia > Megaustenia siamemsis. Next base: position 71,746 of record JAVIAB010000084.1, on the reverse strand, counting down.
AGATACGCTTGCTTCTTCTATTATACATTTAAAGTGATTGTAAGAGGCTGTAGCGTAACATTTAAAACTTGTTGTCGGTGCAACCATATATTGCAGCCTCCGAAACTCTCAGATGTGACGATCATTAATATTTTTTTATTCGCGTACACTCCTAAAATATCAGTCATACGTAAATATTTACTTGAAATCACTTCAATAAAATTGACAAATAAAATTAGGAGAAATACCTCTACTAGACGTACAAACTTACATATATCTGGGCAGTAATATAGATAAAGAAGGAAGAACATAAAATGATACCAAAATCAGGATATCAAAAGCAACAGGAGCTTTTGTTGCACTGGGAAACATTAATAAATCCAAAGAAATTAGGTTAAATACAAAAATACAAATTTTGAACTCGTGTTAAGTCAGTCCTATTATATGGTTGTGAAACATGGAGAACAACAAAATTGACAATCGTGAAGATACAGACTTTCATTAATGGATGCTTACACAGAATACAAGGATGGGGAAAAAAAAAATCTTTACGACACGTTACCATTGCTGGTGTATGTCGGGGGGCAACGATAGAACCAGAGAGATTAAAGACCGCTTGGTCAAGCCAGTCGCCACGACGTGTGAGACTCAGGATTTTTATTCACCCCTGATAGAAAAAAATCATTTCTGTCTACCGCGGGCTTCGAACACCGAACGTCAGCTTTTCAGCCAGCGGGACAGTGGTTTTAGCCGCACGGCCACGCGCAACTCCGAGGACAAAATCACTAACATAGAATTATGGAAATGTACCAATCAAATACCAGTGGGTAAAGAGATACTGTGAAGACGATGGCGCTGGATAGGACACACACTGCGGAAGCCAACTGAGAGTATTACACAATAGGCCCTTTTTGGAAACACCAGGGGAAAAGGCAAAGAGGAAGACCAAGAAATTCTTGGAGAATACAGATAGAGGCAGAGATGAAGATGATAGGGAAGACATGGAATGATCTAAAAAGAATGGCAATAAACAGAACCACTTGGAAAGTGTTTGTTCAAGACTTATGATCCACAGGGAGCTGAAAGGTAGAAGAGGAAGACTTCAATAAAATATAAGTCATACGTAAATATTTACTTTATAAATTTGTAGAATCACAAATTTAAAATCACTTCAATAAAATATCAGTCATACGTAAATATTTACTTGAAATCACTTCAATAAAATATCAGTCATACGTAAATATTTACTTTATAAATTTATAAAATCACAAATTTAAAATCACTTCAATAAAATATCAGTCATACGTAAATATTTACTTGAAATCACTTCAATAAAATATCAGTCATACGTAAATATTTACTTTATAAATTTGTAGAATCACAAATTTAAAATCACTTCAATAAAGCATCAGTTCTAGGATGAGTTGATCATACTCAGGTGGAGACATCATCTTTCATATCTGCGGCACAATTTCCAACAGTATAACTAAAATGTCACTTTAAGTTGAAAACAAACAACTGTGTCCACTGTATTAAAAATGAATGGTGTAAACGCTGACGATAATTAAATAATCTCTGTCTCGCTAAAAAGAAAACAGGATTTTAAAAACGTGAAAAGTTAAGTAGTGAAAATAGAAATATAAAAATAAATTCATATCAATGTATAAGAACTTAAATGTGAACTTTGCGAGATAATTAGACGAGGAAAAAAAAGCGAAAAGGGAAGGCGGAGGAGTAAAATAATGAGAGTGATCAAGTTGTTAATGACGGGAGAACTGTCAGGTGTAGGAGTTTCAGCTTTTTATCTCGCCTCTTGACCACAGATAACATCGATGTTAAAGGAAATAATTACTCCATAAAAGGGTAGAAAAACTATCGCGACATGTGTGAGTTACTAAATGGTTAATTCTTGTGTTGCGGGAATGAGTTACTGAATGGAATGAGTTACTAAATGGTTAATTCTTGTGTTGCGGGAACGAGTTACTAATTGTTAATTTTTGTGATGCGGGGACGAGTTACTAAATTGTAATTTTTGTGTTGCGGGAACGAGTTACTAAATGGTTAATTATTGTGTTGCGGGAACGAGTTACTAAATGGTTAATTCTTGTGTTGCGGGAATTAGTTACTAAATGGTTAATTCTTGTGTTGCGGAAATGAGTTACTAAATGGTTAATTCTTGTGTTGCGGGAACGAGTTACTAAATGGTTAATTCTTGTGTTGCGGGAATTAGTTACTAAATGGTTAATTCTTGTGTTGCGGAAATGAGTTACTAAATGGTTAATTCTTGTGTTGCGGGAATGAGTTACTAAATGGTTAATTTTTGTGTTGCGGGAACGAGTTACTAAATGGTTAATTTTTGTGTTGCGGGAACAAGTTACTAAATGGTTAATTTTTGTGTTGCGGGAACGAGTTACTAAAAGGTTAATTTTTGTGTTGCGGGAACAGGTTACTAAATGGTTAATTTTTGTGTTGCGGGAAAAAGTTACTAAAAGGTTAATCTTTGTGTTGCGGGAACAAGTTACTAAATGGTTAATTTTTGTGTTGCGGGAACGAGTTACTAAATGATTAATTTTTGTGTTGCGGGAACGAGTTACTAAATGGTTAATTTTTGTGTTGCGGGAACGAGTTACTAAATGGTTAATTTTTGTGTTGCGGGAACGAGTTACTAAATGGTTAATTTTTGTGTTGTGGGAACGAGTTACTAAATGGTTAATTCTTGCGTTGCGGGAACCACTCTTGCTTTGGGGTTTAGATACTGTCCTGAGAACTTTCTGCGCCATCAAGCAATAAACCAGACTACACGAAGTCTCCTCAAATACAGTGATAATGGCTTGTGTGTATACGAATAAGAATTTAGATATGAAATTGGTGGAGTGGTGGATGGCATTGAGATTCAGTGAGTAGGTGAGATGGGATGGTGTTGATGAGTAGAAGTGTATCGAGTTGAACGGATGTGATCAATGGTTTTGAGATCGTATGAACGGGGAATGATCTTGAAATTGAATAAGGGGAAGAATTATCTTGAGGCTGTGTGAATAGAGGATTTTGAGGTTGAATGAGTAGAAGAACTATTTTGAGGTTGAACGAGCTGAAGAACTATTTTGAGGTTGGACGAGTAGAAGAACTATTTTGAGGTTGAACGAGTAGAACTACTATTTTGAGGTTGAACGAGTAGAACTATTTTGAGGTTGAACGAGTAGAACTACTATTTTGAGGTTGAACAAGTAGAAGAACTGTTTTGAGGTTGAATGAGTAGAAGAATTATTTTGAGGTTCAATGAGTAGAAGAACTATTTTGAGGTTGAACGAGTAGAACTACTATTTTGAGGTTGAACGAGTAGAAGAATTATTTTGAGGTTGAACAAGTAGAAGAACTGTTTTGAGGTTGAATGAGTAGAAGAATTATTTTGAGGTTCAATGAGTAGAAGAACTATTTTGAGGTTGAACGAGTAGAAGAACTGTTTTGAGGTTGAATGAGTAGAAGAATTATTTTGAGGTTGAATGAGTAGAAGAACTGTTTTGAGGTTGAATGAGTAGAAGAACTATTTTGAGGTTGAATGAGTAGAAGAACTGTTTTGAGGTTGAACGAGTAGAAGAACTGTTTTGAGGTTGAATGAGTAGAAGAATTATTTTGAGGTTGAATGAGTAGAAGAACTGTTTTGAGGTTGAATGAGTAGAAGAACTATTTTGAGGTTGAACGAGTAGAAGAACTGTTTTGAGGTTCAATGAGTAGAAGAATTATTTTGAGGTTGAATGAGTAGAAGAACTGTTTTGAGGTTGAATGAGTAGAAGAACTATTTGAGGTTGAATGAGTAGAACTATTTTGAGGTTGAATGAGTAGAAGAACTATTTTGAGGTTGAACAAGTAGAAGAATTATTTTGAGGTTGAACAAGTAGAAGAATTATTTTGAGGCTGTGTAAATGAGAATTTTGGGTTGAATGAGTAGAAGAATTATCTTGAGGTTCTGTGAATGGGGATTTTGAGGTTGAATGAGCAAAAGAGTTAACTTGATTGTATCTGAGTGAGCATTTTAAAGTTGAACGAGCATAAGGATTATCATGAGGTTGTGTGAATGAGCATTTTAAAGTTGAACGAGCATAAGGATTATCATGAGGTTGTGTGAATGAGCATTTTAAAGTTGAACGAGCATAAGGATTATCATGAGGTTGTGTGAATGAGCATTTTAAAGTTGAACGAGCATAAGGATTATCATGAGGTTGTGTGAATGAGCATTTTAAAGTTGAACGAGCATAAGGATTATCATGAGGTTGTGTGAATGAGCATTTTAAAGTTGAACGAGCATAAGGATTATCATGAGGTTGTGTGAATGAGCATTTTAAAGTTGAATGGGTATAAGGATTATCATGAGGTTGTGTGAATGAGCATTTTAAAGTTGAATGGGTATAAGGATTATCATGAGGTTGTGTGAATGAGCATTTTAAAGTTGAATGGGTATAAGGATTATTTTTGGGACAAACCCGCCTGGACTAACAAACAGGGGCGGCGTTTAACTGCACACATAAAGTCGAATATTGGGCAGAACGGTGGAACATATCAAATTTGGTTGTAAACTTCTTCTTTCTTCCTTTCACATTTGCCTCTCAGCGTCGAGGGGAGATATAATTTGCAGTCTCTTTCTCTTTTGTTCGACTCTTCGTATAGATACATTTAGTCGAAGGGGGCAATAATACAAACGAATTAAAATCCATAATTACTCAACCGCCCGTGCCAATGGAATCATCCATATTAACATCTTATCTCATCGAAGGCTCCACACAAATAAAGGCAGCTGCAGTCACCATTGTAGTAGCTACAGCACACGCCAAAAGACATAAGACGTAGCCGCACCAAAAGTGAACGCAGCCGAACTGACCTTCGTCATACGATATCATCATTCATCGGAAGCAATCGAAATATCCATACACGATCCCGATGAAAAACACAACCCACGGTGTGCACAGAGCACTAGATAGCTCAGGCAGCAAGCCTGAACGTTTATTGCTTGTTGTGTTCGGCTTTGATATTTCTGTCTTGTCACATGGCCGAACCATTGTATCTGTTGTTTCTTTATATGTTCTATGGTGAGGATTATTCCTAGCTTTTTTTCTCAGTTCTTCATTTCTGATTTTATCTCTCGGGCTCCTGTCATTCGTCTAACACATTTCATTTCAGTAGGGGTTATTTTTCATAATGTTCTTGCATCTAAGGTCCAGGTCTGGCATTGGTAGCACAACGTTGGGATGAAGATTGTATTGTAGATTACCTGTTTTGTCTCCAGAGCTGTTTCCTTGTTAGACAATAGTTGTGATAGCTGTCGAATAATTTGATAAGCTTTGTTACATCTTGATTCTATTTCTGCTGTTTGTTAATTGTCGTTTGTCATTAGAATTCCTCTACATGTTTTAGTTGTATGCCGTCTATAGTTATGTTGATGCTCAGTTTCTCTTATGCTATATTCAAGACCTCTGTTAGATTGTAAACGACAACAATTATTCAGTTTAGTTCACATTAGTCACCTCTAGTGACTCGGGCAGATGGTGCTCGTAAACCTGGGAGGGCCGACCATCTAAGGGCAGAATCCCCCTACAGAAAAGATCACCTGCTGCCTTGCAGGAAGATTGGGGACAATCAAAGGCTAAGGAATGCAAACCTGAATAAAATGCTGGCTGAAATCGGATGCACTGGGCCACTGGCGCTTAACACAGTGCAACGTTTTAACGGGTGTTCAATCAGAGTGGATCTGGCAGACTTTAATTGTGATGTTCTGTCTGTGGGGGCGATCAACACACTTAACCTGACAGTTGACTTCATGTGAGAGTCTGGGATCATACTCTGATTGAGTCCTGATCGCAGAGACAGAGAGAAAGAGAGAGAGAGAGAGAGAGAGAGTTCACATTAGTTCAGTTCACCTTATTTCATCGACATAATTTCATTACACAGCTGATAACTCCATTCTGCTCCCATCCACAGCAGCGTTTCCCCCATTATTAAGCACACACGCAACACACTAGCGAAATCAAGATTGCATCGGCTAAGATGCAGGAACTCCGTAGCACCGTCGCATCTACGTTCATGTAATATCATTTCAGTGGCCTTTTAACACCTAGCGATGATGAATATTAGTTCTCGAGTGAACGCAGAATAACATTCCCATTGACCTATTTTCAAAACAACATTTGTTCGTAGTCACAGCTTGTAGAAACTGTAAATAGATCTTTAACCAAATGTTCTAGAAGTTCATTAATCACTCACAATTACTTTATTTACGCAAACTAAATTTACTGTAACGAAATTCAAATTACTTTTAACAAATAAAGAACCTTCATTTCAACAGAGCGCAAGCAATGACTGTCATTCCAACTAAAACGGAAAGCAGTCGGAAATTTTCTTTACATTTCATTAGCTTCGTATAACGGCCCCGTTAGACAAAAGGGATGAATAATGGAGGCTTAGAAATGAACGCCCGTAGAATGATTAGCTTACTTAGAGGGTCCTGGCATCCATGGGGAACGGTTTTCTAGGTTCAAGAAATAATCAGTTGATAACCGAGAAATTGTAAGTGTAGAATCGAGAAATTTTCATGAAGTTAATTAAAAAGCTTGACTGGGCATAATTTGACGAAATTCGGGGAATAATTTATTTTATTTTGCTGGCGTGGATGAGGTCTCACCACTGAGTTTGGGTTAATAGAGTCGGGTTTAGCTATAAATAGAAATGTCTTCACATCAGCATTGTGATGCTTAATATCAGATAGTGGTGGCGATCATGACTCTGCACATATGTTGTTGTGTTGTTAAAACATTATGAAGAGAAAAAGAACAACCAAGTCGTGCCATGGTTATGCCATATAAGGAATATAAATCACTCTCCTCTTTGATATAATTCTTCTCTTCTCATAAAGCTTTTTCACTTTGATATAATTCTTCTCTTCTCATAAAGCTTTTTTCACTTTGATATAATTCTTCTCTTCTCATAAAGCTTTTTTCACTTTGATATAATTCTTCTCTTCTCATAAAGCTTTTTTCACTTTGATATGACTCTTTTCCTCTCATAATGCTATTTTTCACTTTGATATGACTCTTTTCTTCTTAAAATGCTCTTTTCACTTTGATATAATTCTTCTATTCTCATAATGCTCTTTTCACTTTGATATAATTCTTCTCTTCTCATAAAGCTCTTTTCACTTTGATATGATTCTTCTCCTCTCATAATGTTATTTTTCACTTTGATATGACTCTTTTCTTCTCATACTGCTCTTTTCACTTTGATATGATTCTTCTCTTCTCATAATGGTCTTTTCACTTTCTATCTATATTTCGTTCGCCTGAAGTATTGTCTATATCTGCTATGTCGTTTCCTGTACAAATTTTACTGTCTTTTGTAATTCTTGCAGTGGCCCATATAGTTTTGTCTGTAGTGTTGTATTTATGAGTCAATGGATTTTCCACAGTCTACTATATTCAGTGCAGTCTTGAAGTATGTGTTCAGCAGTCTGGGGCGCCTGTCCATATGTACAAGTAGTTGATGTGCCGATCTTGAATTTTGTATACATGTGACTATGGAGTCGATTGTGTCCTGTTCTGAGGCGTATACTGATAACTTTTCCACATCTATTCGTATTATAAAAGGCATCCTGATTTGGGGCGTGTGGTCCTCTGATTGATTTGATTATCTGTTTCTTATGACGATATGTAACCGGTGTATCTAGTTGTGTGCCTGTTGAACCTTCCTTTGCCAACTGATCTGCTTTCTCATTTCCTGGTATTCCACAGTGAGACGGGATCCACTGCAGGGCAACCGTGTAGTGCTTGCAGAGTTCAGTCAATAAGGTCTGCAAATGTGGTAATTTTCTGGATTGTAGTGCCTGGAGTACTGATCTTGCATCTGTCAAAAACACTACAGGCTGTGGGCTAAGATTATTGTTCAGCAGTTTCTTTATTGCCAACTTTTTTGCTTGTATTTCTGCATCATAATTGTGACAATATTTCTCTGTTGCTATTTCATTCATATCCCTAGTGTTATTTGGGTACTCTATATATGCACCTGCTCCCCCATTCTTTACTGCATTCTGTGCTGATCCATCTGTGTACACACGAATCCATAGGTCTTGTGGGGATTCTTCATCCAGGAAACTGCGAGTTATTGTTTTTCGCGGTAGACTATTATTTTCCTCTTTTTCAACTATTCCTTTCACTTCTGTCCATATTTGTATTAATAATCCTGATTCCTCTGTTAAGGGAGTCTGTTCTGGTATGGGCAGTAGGGGGTTAACAAGACTTGGCATGTATGGTGTTTGTCTACTAATACGCTTAGCTTGGTGGATAAAAAGCTTTTTTCACTTTGATATAATTCTTATCTTCTCATAATGCTATTTTTCACTTTGATATGGCTCTTTTCTTCTTATAATGCTTTTTTCACTTTTATCTGATTCTTCTCTTCTCATAATGCTCTTTTCACTTTGATATGATTCTTCTCTTCTCATAATGCTCTTTTCACTTTGTTATGATTCATCTCTTCTCATAATGCTCTTTTCACTTTTATCTGATTCTTCTCTTCTCATAATGCTCTTTTCATTTTGATATGATTCTTCTCTTCTCATAATGCTCTTTTCACTTTTATCTGATTCTTCTCTTCTCATAGTGCTCTTTTCACTTTGTTATGATTCTTCTCTTCTCATAATACTCTTTTCACTTTGTTATGATTCTTCTCTTCTCATAATGCTCTTTTCACTTTGATATGATTCTTCTCTTCTCATAATGCTCTTTTCACTTTGATATGATTCTTCTCTTCTCATAATGCTCTTTTCACTTTTATCTGATTCTTCTCTTCTCATAATGCTCTTATCACTTTGTTATGATTCTTCTCTTCTCATAATGCTCTTTTCACTTTGATATGATACTTCTGGACTTTCGATTTCAAGATGGCGCTGTCATGTTCACTGATACGTTTTTTGCTGGAAAGATAGTTAATTCTATCTTTCCAACGCAGATAAGTGTATAGATAGGAAATTCCACTGTTGGGATATTGGCCAGTGAAGCGGATTACGTGCACGTGATCTGAAATCCTCTACAGTGTGTGCAATAGTGTGTTCTGTTTTGATGGCAATAAACGTCATCATTGGAATACCGGTCAATATGGCGGATAGGCAGCAAGACTAAATTGAGGCTTAGTCTGAAAAGTGTTCATTGTTGCAGTTTCCTCATATTCCAAGTCCGGCTTGCTGCTGGAGCTACTGAGTTTCATGCTCTGTGCAAACCGTGAGTTGTACGTTTCATCCGTTTTGATTGTGTTTCTATATTTCGATTGCTTACGATGAATGATCATATTGTATGAAGGGGAACAGATGGCTGTGTTCACTTTCTGTGTGGTTTCGCCTTATGTCATTTAGTGTGTGCTGAGACTGCTATTATGGGAACCACAGCTTCCTTTCTTTGTCTGGGAGATGAGATAGTAATTCGGATGATTCCACTGGCACGGGCGGTTGAGCAATTATAGATTTTAATTCGTTTGCAGTGATACCGGGGCCTTCCATAACCATAACTATGATTCTTCTTTTCTCATAATGCTCTTTTCACTTTTTTATGATTCTTCTTATCTGTTTTATTCACAATGGGGCTTTTCTTCTGCCATTTCTTCCTGCTTTCATCATCATCATAAACTCACTCAGTTTTCATCTTCACACAGACATATTTACATCATCTTCCACACAACCAAACTTTCTCATTGTCCCATCTTCACACAGACATATTTACATCACCTTCTACACAACCAAACTTTCTCATTGTCCCATCTTCATACAGACATATTTACATAACCTTCTACACAATCAGACTTTCTCATTGTCCCATCTTCACACAGACATATTTACATCTTCTTCCGCACAACCAGACTTTCTTATTGTCCCATCTTCACACAGACATATTTACATCTTCTTCCCCACAACCAGACTTTCTCATTGTCCCATCTTCACACAGACATATTTTCATCTTCTTCCCCACAACCAGACTTTCTCATTGTCCCATCTTCACACAGACATATTTACATCACATTCCACGCAACCAGACTTTCTCATTGTCCCATCTTCACATAGACATATTTACATCACCTTCCACACAACCAGACTTTCTCACTGTCCCATCTTCACACAGACATATTTACATCATCTTCCACACAACCAGACTTTCTTATTGTCCCATCTTCACACAAACATATTTACATCATCTTCCACACAACCACACTTTCTCATTGTCAAATCTTCACACAGACACATTTACATCATCTTCCGCACAACCAGACTTTCTCATTGTCCCTTCTTCACACAGACATATTTACATCACATTCCACACAACCAGACTTTCTCATTTTCCCATCTTCACACAGACATATTTACATCACATTCCACACAACCAGACTTTCTTATTGTCCCATCTTCACACAGACATATTTACATCACTTTCCACACAACCAGACTTTCTCATTGTCAAATCTTCACACAGACATATTTACATCACATTCCACACAACCAGACTTTCTCATTGTCCCACCTTCACACAGACATATTTACATCACATTCCACACAACCAGACTTTCTCATTGTCCCATCTTCACACAGACATATTTACATCACATTCCACACAACCAGACTTTCTTATTGTCCCATCTTCACACAGACATATTTACATCATCTTCCGCACAACCAGACTGTCTCATTGTCCCATGCCATCTTCACACAGACATATTTACATCATCTTCCGCACAACCAGACTTTCTCATTGTCCATCCCATCTTCACACAGACATATTTACATCATCTTCCGCACAACCAGACTGTCTCATTGTCCAATCTTCACACTTACTCAATCACTTACTGATATCCACCCCTCAAACACACACACACACACACACACACACACACACACACACACACACACACACACACACACACACACACACACACAGCTTCTCTATCACATCTTGTTGCTCTCATTTACCAATTACCACTCTCATTGAATAACTCATTCCTTAACTCTCCCCTTTCTCAACTGGAACACACTACTCCCCTCCTCCGTCCTCCCTCCCCCTCCCCCCAACTCCTGAATATTTCCTCAGTCTTTTATTTATCTACCATAACTGTCCCAGACAAACAAAGCCATTTTTGTCCCTCATTCACATATGATTTTATTCTCATTAATTCCTCGTTGTGTAGCATATTATACCAAGCCAAAGCGCAGTTTGTGCTCTCGTGAATAAAGAAAAAGAATTCGATTTCTCTCTCTCTCTCTCTCTCTCTCTCTCTCTCCACCCCCTCTCTCCCCCCTTTTCTCCCCATATCCCTAATTCGCGATCATTGTCCGTCCCAGTATTCTCTCTCTCTCTCCCCCCCCCCCCCCCCCACTTTTGTGGTGTGTGCGCAACGTAGAAAGAGTGGTTTCAGAGTGCGTCATTGTCCGCACTAATCGACATTCCCTGTCGGACAGTTGCGCACAATGCGGGGGGTACCGGCGCACCGGTAACTTATGCTGGGGCTCCTGACTTCCGTTTCATGCCCGGAGAAAGCAGGAGCACTACAGTCGATGACTGGACAGGAAAGTGACGAGAGTGAGGGAGAATAATGCGAAGGAAGGGGAATGATTGACTGCTCGAAGGAGTGAGTAAATTAATGTAGGGAACATTGGAATCATCATCAGGTGCCATCGCTACAGGTACAAGCGACCATGTTAAATTTAGGGAGTTCCAGTGACTGATTTATTGTTGCTAAGAGTTATACCAGCAACACTTAAGTCACTTTCAACTAATGACGAAATGTGTGCATACGAATAGTATCGCTTGCTCGCTGGTTGTGTGCACACCCTAGTTCGTCCTTGCAATGTTCTTGCTACTTTTCCGTGACTAGAGACAAACTGGTGAAGTTTCAAGACCGCTTCATCAGTAACTTGTTAGGTGTGTTTCTCCGTTATAAAGTTGATCTCTCTCCAGGCTTTGATCTCTCTCCAGATTTCGATCTCTCTCCAGGTTTTTATCTCTCTCCAGATTATTATCTCTCTCCAGATTATTATCTCTCTCCAGATTATTATCTCTCTCCAGGTTTTTATCTCTCTCCAGATTTTGATCTCTCTCCAGGTTTTTATCTCACTCCAGATTTTGATCTCTCTCCAGGTTTTTATCTCTCTCCAGATTATGATCTCTCCAGATTATGATCTCTCCAGATTTTGATCTCTCTCCAGGTTTTTATCTATCTCCAGATTATGATCTCTCTCCAGGTTTTTATCTCTCCAGATTACGATATCTCTCCAGATTACGATCTCTCTCCAGGTTTTGATCTCTCTCCAGGTTTTGATCTATCCATATTATGATCTCTCCAGATTTTGATCTCTCCAGATTTTGATCTCTCCAGGTTTTATCGCTCTCCAGATTTTGATCTCTCTCTAGATTTTGATATCTCCAGGTTTATCGCTCTCCAGATTTTGATCTCTCTCCAGATTTTGATCTCTCCAGATTTTGATCTCTCCAGGTTTTATCGCTCTCCAGATTTTGATCTCTCTCTAGATTTTGATATCTCCAGGTTTTATCGCTCTCCAGATTTTGATCTCTCTCCAGATTTTGATCTATCCAGATTTTGATCTCTCTCCAGATTTTGATCTATCCAGATTTTGATCTCTCTCTAGATTTTGATCTCTCCAGATTTTGATCTCTCTCTAGATTTTGATCTCTCCAGATTTTGATCTCTCTCTAGATTTTGATATCTCCAGGTTTTATCGCTCTCCAGATTTTGATCTCTCTCCAGATTTTGATCTATCCAGATTTTGATCTCTCTCCAGATTTTGATCTCTCCAGGTTTTATCTCTCCAACTGTTGATCCCTCGCAGCTGTTAATTTTAATCTCTCCAGCTGTTGATCTTTTCCTCTCCAGGTATTTATCTTTCTATCCACCCGTTAGTGATTCTCCCTAGCTGTTGAGCTCTCTCTCCAGCTGCTGATCCCTCTCTCCAGCTGTTGATCGTTTCCTCTCCAGGTATTCATCTTTCTATCCACCCGTTAGTGATTCTCCCTAGCTGTTGAGCCCTCTCTCCAGCTGCTGATCCCACTCTCCAGCTGTTTATAAATCTCTCTAGCTGTTGACCTCGCTTTCCAGCTGTTGATGTTTCTCTCTAGCTGTTTCTCTTTCCAGACGTTGGTCTCTCTCCAGACGTTGGTCTCTCTCTCGCTCTCTCTCTCTCTCTCTCTCTCTCTCTCTCTCTCTCTCTCTCTCTCTCTCTCTCTACAACTATTGATGGATCTCTTCAGATTTTAACAACTTTCCAGACGTTGATGTTTCTCTTTCTCCATCTGTTGATGACTCTTCCCAGCTGTTGATGTTTCTCTTTCTCCATCTGTTGATGACTCTTCCCAGCTGTTGATTTCTCTCTCTCTCTCTCTCTCTCTCTCTCGCTTTCTGTCCAGTAACAGAAATTGAGATGTCCAAACATTTGTCGCTTTCATCGTGTGTAGTACTTACCCCTCTTTACCTGCTCTTCTATGCTTACCATTCTATACTTACCCTTCTATAGTTACCCTTCTATATTAACCCACTATATTTACCCCACTAAAATTATCCCTCTGATCTTACCTCTATATACCTTTCCCTATATAGTAAAAAGTAATGTACCCCCGTCACACCATGTGGCGTATAGGGAATATGGTGTTAGTGACCATAAATTTTACAGACCTTCGGCACATGATTTTTGGGATAATGTGGTCGGTATTACGCCCGTGCCGCTTTACTTTCCCTGAAAAAAACGGTACCCATTAAAGGCTGGGTGAACCTGGTAGCCGTCGGTTGGTATCGAACTCTACCTCTTCTCTTTTGTAGTCCAGTTCACTAACCACTGAGCTATCGCGGCTCTTTCCCTATATAATTTTCCTTTATATTTTCCCCTTCATACTTCTCATTGAACTTATTCATCTATACTTTCCTCTCTGACCTTCACCACTCATACTTTTGCATCTATACTTTTTACTTCTCCGTTCTTCAGGTCTCATACTTTCCCCTCTAATCTTCACCATTCATAATTTCCCCTTTATACTTTCCCCTCAATTCTTCTCCATTTATAATTTCCCCTTTGTACTTTCCCATCTATTCTTCACCACACATAATTTCTCCTTTATTCTTTCCCCTCTATTCTTCACCATTCATACTTCTCTATTCTTCACAATTCATACTTTCCCCTCTATTCTTCACCATTCATACTTTCCCCTTTATACTTTCCCCACTATTCTTCACCAGTCATACTTTCTCCTCTATTCTTCACCATTCATACTTTCCCCTCTATTCTTCACCACTCATACTTTCCCCTCTATTCTTCACCATTCATACTTTCCCCTTTATACTTTCCCCTTTATACTTTCCCCACTATTCTTCACCAGTCATACTTTCCCCTCTATTCTTCACCATTCATACTTTTCCCTCTATTCTTCACCATTCATACTTTCCCCTCTTTTCTTCACCATTCATAATTTCCCCTTTATACTTTCCCCTCTATTCTTCGCCACTCATACTTTCCCCTTTGTACTTTACCCTCTTTTCATCACCACTCATACTTTCGCCTGTATACTTTCCCCTCATTTCTCCACCACTCATACTTTCTCCTCTATACCTTCCCCTCTATTCTTCACTATTCATACTTTTACCTCTATACTTTCCCCTCTTATTCTTCACTATTCATACTTTCTCCTCTATATCTTCCCCTCTATTTTTCACCACTCATACTTTTCATCTATACCTTCCCCTCTATTCTTCACCACTCATACTTTTTCCTCTATACTTTCCCCTCTATTCTTCACCACTCATACTTTCTCCTCTATACTTTCCCCTCTATTCTTCACCATTCATTCTTTCCCCTCTATTCTTCACCATTCATTCTTTCCCCTCTATTCTTCACCATTCATACTTTCTACTCTATACTTTCCCCTCTATTCTTCACCATTCATTCTTTCCCCTCTATTCTTCACCATTCATTCTTTCCCCTCTATTCTTCACCATTCATACTTTCTACTCTATACTTTCCCTCTATTCTTCACCATTCATTCTTTCCCCTCTATTCTTCACCATTCATACTTTCTACTCTATACTTTCCCCTCTATTATTCACTATTCATACTTTCTCCTCTATATCTTCCCTCTATTTTTCACCACTCATACTTTCTTCTCTATACCTTCCCCTCTATTCTTCACCACTCATACTTTCGTCTCTATACTTTTGTCTCTATACTTTCGTCTCTATACTTTCGTCTCTATACTTTCGTCTCTATACTTTCGTCTCTATACTTTCGTCTCTATACTTTCGTCTCTATACTTTCGTCTCTATACTTTCGTCTCTATACTTTCCGTTATCAAATTTTTCTCTTCTCAAGACATCGCCATAGAAAGCATCATGTTTTTGAAACGGCCTTTATGAGCCTTCGTGGTGCACTGGCCTCACTCAATATACCTTTGTCACTTTAGCTATCCTTGACATTCGCACGGAGAGGTTTTGACATTGGCCTATGCTTTTAAAAGGCGTTGATTGATTGATACGTGGCTTTTTCAATATCCGATGTTAGAATCATTTGATTAAGATTGACGTATTCATTACGAATACTATAGCTACTAATATTACTATTATAATTGTAAATTATAATATTGTACCACTAACTGTATTAATACAGCTAAAATTATTACCATAAATAATTACGACACTACATATAATACTCTTACTGCAACTACAAATACTATTACAATTAATACCACTACATTTAGTAATATAACTAAAGCTACAAGTAACGCTACTACAAAATAACACTACTACCAGAACTAATACTACTACATCTAATATTTCGCTACACTAATACTACTACAACTAATACTGTTACAACTAATACTACTAGTACAGCTATTACTACAAATAATACCTCTACAAGTGTTCATAGAAGGAAGAGGTATGCGTTAGCACTCAGAATAAATGACAAATAAACAACAACAGAAAAAAAAACAAAGAACAATATATGTCCGAAGCAGGATCGAACCCGTACTCCATGGCACTCTACAAGTTTTACTGTTACTTTTACTACCATATTACTACTATATTATTATTGTTAGTATAACTGTTGCTAAGAATAGTCATCATTTAGTCGCATGTCCTTTGTAGAACGTTGCATTCACCACAGCCCGTTTGAAAAATTATATGTCTCTAGCCAGATCTCCCACTTCATCTGTTGTCACGTTCAATGTCTCCTTGATGTCTTGAAACCATCTTCTACTTGGTCTGCCCCTGACGCGTCGCCTAGGAACCATTCCTTTCATTATTGTTCTTTCCAGCTTGCTGCATCTTTTGACGTGGCCATAGTATTTTAATATAAAACACTACTAATACTGATACAACTGCAACTAATACTGATACAACTACAACTAATACTGATACAACTACAACTAATACTGATACAACTTAAATAATACTGCTACTTCAATTACTGCTGACGCTTGTCAAACGTTTCATGAGGATATGAAGGGTATCATTCAATACGACGGTAGCACATCACAACTCTTCAACCCGCTAGGCAGGCAGAATAGTCAAAGAAGACAGCAGTGCTTTCGTCATGACCACGAGTAGCGTGACAATGGAGGTGATGGCAGTGACCAAGGCATTCAAATGGTTAGAGTCACAAGACTACACCCACGCATGTATACTGAGTGCTTCGATGAGCATGATTAAAAAAAATGGAGGCGGGCTCTGTACGCATGCAATGGGTAGAGTTATTGCAGAAGTAAAAAAAATTACGTAAGGTACCTTTGTCTATGTCCCTGCACATGTGGGCGTGCGGGGAAATGAAAGAACGGACAGGCTGGCTAGCTGCGCTGTCGTTGAGGATGGTCAACCAATGGTTCGGGCGGATATCATCAATGTCCTCCGAGATGTGGGGAGAGCACAGGACTTCAACTACCATGAGTCCACGTCACTCCTTCGGATGAAAGAGGTGGAGTTAATTAAGATGGGCACAGCCAGAAATGAGTAACTTCGTGGGCGTGTAAGAAGATTTATCAACCAACACAGAACTGGAGTCGTCAATCGCTGGACACTGCGAGACTTGCTGAGGAAGGGATCTGAGCACCTATGGACATGTTCGGAGTGCAATGATGATGACCCGCAAATAACTCAATAACTCTTCAACATACGCAGTGGTGTCAAGAAGGGATGCGTTCTTGTTCGACCCTCTTTGGAATTATGTTCGTTGTTCTACTGAAACATGCATTCTCAAATGCGAACGAAGGAGTCCACCTTATTACTAGATCTTATGGTCGGTTGTTCAATCTCGCAAGACTAAAGGCAAGGTCCAAAATCAGACACATCACTATTAGAGACCTGTTATTTGCTGACAACGCTGCACTTGTCACGCAAAGTCAAGAAGAACTCCAGAGCTTGATACATCGCTTTTCGCATGTCTGCAGAGACTTCGGTCTAACAATAAGTTTGCAGAAAACTAACATACTCGGTAAGGACGTCGAAGCAACATCTGCAATCCTTATCGACAACTACAAACATGATGTTGTGCAGCAGTATAGCAACCTGGGTTCAAACATCAACAAACTATCTTTCGATACAAAAATGGACGCCCGCACTGGTAAAGCTGCTACAATCTTCGCTAGTCTTTCTAGACGTGTTTGGTAAAACAGCAAACTGAGAATTAAAACTAGGTCGCAATTTACAATATCTGCATCATTAATATCCTCTTATATGGCAACGATTTATGGACAACTTATGCAAGGTAGGAGAGAAGGCTAAATGCATTCCATATGCGATGTCAGCGCTGTATTCTTGGTATCACCTGGAAGGACAAAGTGGCAAACGTGGAGGTCCTCACTCACACAGGCCTCCGGAACATCTACACGCTGCTCAAACAACGTAGGTTACATTGGCTTGGCAACGTGCACCGTATGAAAGATGGTTCCGTGCCAAAATATATACTCTATGGACAACTAACATATGGCAAAAGAACGTGGGGGCGCCAAAAACCTCGATTTGTAGACGCGTGTAACCCGACATAAGGACTCTGAACATAAACCCTGCAGCCTGGGAAGAAATAACTGCAGACCGCAATCTTTGGAAACACTCTAAAGCTCCAACTGAAAAAAAACCTAGACTGATTCATAAAAAGAGAACATGGCGAATGAAAAGAAGAAATAACATTTCTAGGGGCGCTGCAAAATCCATAGTCATTTATGACTGACGGAGGTTACTACCTAACTGTAATTAATATTACATTTGTTACTATTACATTTAATAATAGTATACAACTACTTTTCTTTAACGATTGCCTTTACTACTACATTATACCGTTACTTCTACTACTACTACGACTATTACTATAACAACAACAACTACTACTACTACGACTATTACTACAACAACAACTACTACTACGACTATTACTACTTCTAATAATACTACTACCATAACTAATGATGATGTCTTTCATAAAGTTTCCCCTTACCCTCCATGTTATATTATTCATTCCCCCCCCCCCCAAAAAAAAAAAAAAAAAACCACGCAATTCTATTTTTATTTATTACAGTATATAGCAGCTCACTTGATTATTGGGTAATAATAAACTATAATGAACAATAACATTGTTTAATATGGTGACTTCATGACCCCCAGTATCCCGGGTTTGTTTCCCTTTAGTCACGCCCCTATCGATTATAAAGAATTATATGTCTGGTTCGTCAAGCCAGGGAATAAAAGCACCACATTAATGTGCCCACTTTCTCACAATGAAATGTTGCAGCAAAATACTTATATCAAAATGCTTTTCAGTCCTCATTTGTTAGTTTTACTGTAGGTAAATTATGAATGATTACTATTTTGTTGCTTATGTTTGTAACTCTTCCTTGTTGCAAGGTATTTATTAGATAAATAAAACTATTTGCGGTAAATAACGTGTAGTGGTGTCTTCTTGTTCTTTACTTCCTCGTTTGCCTTTCTGTGTAGATAGGAAAGATCTTTTTTCTTTCCTCATTAACATTTCAGTGTAGACAGGAAATAGTTTTTTCCTTCCTCATTAACCTTACGGTGTAGACAGGAAAGAATTTGTTCCTTCCCCATTTGCCTTTCAGAAGAGACAGGAAGGAATGTATTCGTTCTCCATTTGCCTTTCAGAGGCGACAGGAAAGAATTTGTTCCTTCCCTATTTGCCTTTCAGAGGCGACAGGAAAGAATTTGTTCCTTCCCCATTTGCCTTTCAGAGGCGACAGGAAAGAATTTGTTCCTTCCCCATTTGCCTTTCAGAGGCGACAGGAAAGAATTTGTTCCTTCCCTATTTGCCTTTCAGAGGCGACAGGAAAGAATTTGTTCCTTCCCTATTTGCCTTTCAGAGGCGACAGGAAAGAATTTGTTCCTTCCCTATTTGCCTTTCAGAAGAGACAGCAAGGAATGTATTCGTTCTCCATTTGCCTTTCAGAGGCGACAGGAAAGAATTTGTTCCTTCCCCATTTGCCTTTCAGAAGAGACAGGAAGGAATGTATTCGTTCTCCATTTGCCTTTCAGAGGAGACAGGCGAGAATTTGTTCCTTCCCCATTTGCCTTTTGGTGGAGACAGGAAAGAATTTGTTCCTTCTCCATTTGCCTTTTGTGGAGACAGGAAAGATTTGTTCCTTCCCCATTTGCCTTTTGGTGGAGATAGGAAAGAATTTGTTCCTTCTCCATTTGCCTTTTGGTGGAGACAGGAAAGAATTTGTTCCTTCCCCATTTGCCTTTTGGTGGAGACAGGAAAGAATTTGTTCCTTCCCCATTTGCCTTTTGGTGGAGACAGGAAAGAATTTGTTCCCTCCCCATGTGCCTTTTGGTGGAGACAGGAAAGAATTTGTTCCTTCCCTATTTGCCTTTCAGAGGAGACAGGAAAGAATTTGTTCCTTCCCTATTTGCCTTTCAGAGGAGACAGGAAAGAATTTGTTCCTTCCCTATTTGCCTTTCAGAGGAGACAGGAAAGAATATGTTCCTTCCCTATTTGCCTTTCAGTGTAGACAGGAAAAAATTTGTTCCTTCCCTATTTGCCTTTCGGTGGAGACAGGAAAGAATTTGTTCCTTCCCTATTTGCCGTTCAGTGTAGACAGGAAAGAATTTGTTCCTTCCCTATTTGCCGTTCAGCGTAGACAGGAAAGAATTTGCTCCTTCCCTATTTGCCTTTCAGTGTAGACAGGAAAGAATTTGTTCCTTCCCTATTTGCCTTTCGGTGGAGACAGGAAAGAATGTGTTCGTTCCCCATTTGCCTTTCAGAGGAGACAGGAAAGAATTTGTTCCTTCCCCATTTGACTTTCGGTGGAGACAGGAAAGAATTTTTTCCTTCCTTTTTAACCGGGGGAGAATTGAAAAAAAAAATATAGAAAAAATGGTATGGTACAAGATTTACGTAATTAATAGACGACACAAATTTGAGCAACGCTTCCGCTCAATAGGCCTTCAGCAGGAACAAACAAACAACAAACACACACTGATATGAAAGAAAATAAAAACTAGTCCTACATCAGCATCATCATCATGTACCCCGCCGGTTGGCGTAGGCGATCATGTCCCTCCATAATCTTCTATCTACAGTGCATCGTATCAGTTCTGTTGTTGACTCTGTTTTCCATGCCATGACACCAAGCTATCCAGTATTTTCTCTCTTTGTCGTCCGCGATCTCTCTTTCCTTTTATTTTGCCAGCTGTAACCAAGTATTTCAACTTTCCTCTTCTCATGATGTGCACGAAAAATGTTGATTGCTTCTTTCTGTTGTTTTTTAAGAGCTCCCTTTTTGTGTTGGCTTCTTTAAGAACTTCCTCATTGGTCTTTTTATCTGTCCAGGGAACTTTCAACATTCTTCTGAGAAATCCCATCTCTGTGGCCTCATCCTACATAGCTAACTAGTAACGAAACATCCAAAACAAAATAATAAAAGCTGGTTTATGAAAAAAAAAAATTCTTCCCTGTGTCGTGGACCGTGGCCGGAACGAGAAGAGAGAGAGAATCCGCGCGGTGGTACGCTGTAAATACCCTGATGGTCAGATGGTCAAACAGTGTGAGGGTTCTTAAAATATGTAAGTGAGGGAACACCGTCTAGGTTACCTGACTACAAAGACACTAACAATGTCTATAAGTATCTAAGAGGCCACACATACATGTATACCCTCACACAAAAGAGCGCCTATATATATCTACAAACATAACTACACATACATATATATATATATATATATATATATATGCGCACTTTTCTGCATATATAGAATTGTCCCTATATCGATTTGCATGTACAAACACGCATACCGTTACCCCTACATGTGAGCACATGCATGCATATGCAAATCGATACAGGGACAATCATATATTGGCAGAAAAGTGCGCATAGCGCCCCCATAACCAGAAGAATACACACCGAGGTTAGTGTGCATACACAAAGGAGAAAGAATAGAACAGAAGAATAACAGGTACTCGAAAGGCGGAAAGAATGATATGTGTGAGCGTGGGGTACAATAAGAAACATGTGGAAGATAAGTAGCATAGACAGAAGAGATATAGGAGACAACCTAAGTATCGCAGTGGAGGACAGCTATGAATAGTACGGCATAGTGGATAGAGCAAAGTACCCAAACATGGGCCAGCAAAGAAGACTAGCAATAGCCAAGGAGAAATTAAAGGGAAACTCTATTCCTTTTTAACCTTTCGGTGTAGACAGGAAAAATCGTCTTTCCTTCACCACAAGCAGGAAAGTCATTCTTTCCTTCATCATTTGCCTTTGTTTGTAGACAGGAAAGAGTACCTTAGAATTCGCGTTTTTTTTATTGTTGACAAGAAATATCTTCTTTCCCTTCCCAATTGTCATTTAGGGTTTATAGACTATGCCTTCTCTTCTTTTCTCATTTGTCTTTCAGCATAGATAGGAAAGATAGCATTTGCGTATATATTTTTTTGCCTCTTTAAGTCACGTTTCATTGTGTTTCTTGAATTCCATTAGTCGTTCCGTTCTCAGTGGTGCTGTACACCTGTTTGTTTTTTTCTTAACGAAAACTGTGTAGATTGTGTCAAGATTTGTTCTGTTTTATCACGTAGCCAAACCATTAAATTTTCAAAGTGTGTATCATTTTTTGGCCATGTAATGAGAAGAGAACAACTGGAATATATTGTAACAGCTGGAAAATTGAGGGACGAAGAGATAGAGGGAAGCAAAGGGAAAAAAAATAACAGACAGCTTAAGAGAATGGCATGGCAGAAGGTCAACAACAGAAATGATAAATAGCTGCCGAGATCGACAGTTGTGGAAAGACATGATCACCTACTCCAGTAGACCCGGTACTTGATGATGATGATGACATATATTACTACAGGTGTTTCCAGGTATTTTCATAGTTTTGTCTTATGTTGATAGTTTGAAACTTCATTGTTTGCACATTACAATGTAATAAAAAGTACGTTCAACCTTGCTTGCTGCGTTCTCCCATGACTTCGTCATCTGCCTGTTAAAGGGACGTAAAGTGATCGTTGTTGCGTCGTATTTTGATTTGCATAAGAACTATGATCTTTACAACTTTCAGTCCAGCATATCCGACCAGCACGGCATTTTTGAGTACCAGGTTGCATTCCTCTCTATCCCTATACCCTCTTGGCCAGACTGAAGTTGTTAATATTTTTCTAGGAGCACCATGGGGAGCAGAAGCGCCCCTGCGGTCGCAAT
The DNA here is from genome assembly GCA_032433765.1 of Megaustenia siamemsis. NCBI lineage: Eukaryota > Metazoa > Mollusca > Gastropoda > Stylommatophora > Ariophantidae > Megaustenia > Megaustenia siamemsis. The sequence continues at coordinate 49,049 of JAVIAB010000084.1, read as the reverse complement.
AACAGGATCGGCGCACCATCAGCTGACTATGACCTAGCAGTTCTACCTCTCGTGGTCTCCCCTGGTAACAGTCTGCGTCAAAACAGACTGGCTAACAGAAGCTATGATTGTCGTGTTTCCCTGTAGTGGTGGCTGTTACTGATATAGAGGACCAGTATTGCAGTACCTCTGGGCTGGACTAGTGGTTTCCAGCATACCCTGGGATAGACGAACTCCAACTTCTCCAGTAAGAGCCGGGAATGTCAAGAAAGCCATTACGACCCGCCACATCTATGAGTCAAAGGGCAACCTGCCCGCATCAACTCGTGGCAATCCGTCAACAACAACTAGGAGCACCACGAAGACATGGAGTAGAGGTGGCTATTTCTTAATCACCGATCCTAACGCAAGTTAATGAGTCGCTGACAGGTTTAAGTTGCTTTCCTGTAGAGCGTCAGTTTGTCATACACATTCTCTCTTCTTTTGTTACATAATTAGAAGACGAAAATGCGAAAAGTATTGGGAAGCATTGTGGCGATTCATAATTGTACAAAGCTTTCCAAAAAATGAGGAAGATACTGTGCAATCCATTTTTGAGAATAGAGACAAGAAAAATAGTTCTTACATGGTATGTAGAGCCAGTCTTAACATATGGATGAGAATCGTGGACAATAGGACAACAGACAAGAAAATCACTGGAGTCTGTAGAAATGTGGTTTTACAGAAGACTGTTGAGAATACCATGGACAGCTAAGAATAGTAATGAAAACGTTCTGAAAGAGGCCAAAGCAAAAAGAGAGCTAATTTCCAATGTTAGGAAGAAACAGTCATCATGTTTTGGCCATGTATTGAAATGGAACAGCTGGAATACATTGTAACAACTGGGAAAATTGAGGGATGAAGAGATAAAGGGAATCAAAGAGAAAAGTTACCAGACAGCTTAAGAGAATGGCTTGGCAGAAGGTCAACAACAGAAATTATAAATAACTGTCGAGATCGATAGTTGAGAGACATGATCACCTACACCAGCAGGCCCGGTACTTAATGATGATGATGATTGTGAAGAATTGGAAGAATTTGGAAATAATGGTAAACATTTTAATGGTTGTGTATAGCAAGAAGTCAAAGGTAGAAATGGTAGGAAACAGTGGCAGGAATATGTGGAGGAAATAAGGTTTGTCTACAGAATTGTGTTTGGAACTTGATAATGATATCAAGCAATGTCTTTTGTTTACAATTGGACATTTTATAATGATAAACATAAGCCGTGTTGATGTCTCTTATATTAGTTTACTATTTCACTGAAAGAGACTAGCTGTTTCAAATGTCTCTTACATTAGTTTACTATTTCACACTGATAGAGAAAAGCTGTGCCAAATATCTCTTATACTAGCTTACCATTTTACACTTATAGAGATAAGCTGTGCCAAATATCTCTTATACTAGCTTACCATTTTACACTTATAGAGATAAGCTATGTCAATATCTCTTATACTAGTTTACCACTTCACACTGATAAAGATGACCAAAATGGCAGCTTATTTATGTTCGAGCTATGGACTAAGCAATGTTTGCATTGAACAACACGATATATGTTGTTTCTGCGAGTTGGCAGATTTTTGAAAGTGTTTTCAGGGGTTTGAACATAAATGTTTGTTCACAGTTCGTTAACCTTCGCTGTGGATAATGTCGTTAATTCGTGGCTTCGTTTCAGACGTTTGTGACGTTGGTAGCTAAGGACCTAACTTGTGCAAACGGATGGCATTGGCAGGGATCATTTTGAATCTATGAAGTGGGCTCATTGTGTGTTTAACTCAAAAGCATGTGTGCTTTTTAACCAAAGACCTTTTTTGGGGACTCAATGAAGATATCCCCGATGGAGGAATAAATTGTACTATTGGTCCCATAAATGATTCGCTTCCAGAGGTTTATGATGTGAACAAGGCGGTTTTGTCATTGCAAGTGAATAATGTCCACACCTATAGTTGGCCAGGGTTGTGTAGCAGCAGCAGCTTTGTAGCGAACACAGAAAACATCATGGGATTGTGCTGTTCTGAAACAGCTATGCCATGCTACCCTGGAATTGCCTTTAATGGGATTACTGTGACCACAACCACTCTCCATGTGTGTGCCACATATTTACACCCCAGAAAGAAATACTGAATATAACAACATCATGTGCCGTCTGTGATATTAATGACCACAGAGCAGGAGCCTCCAGTATGATTGATACAACTGTTGCACCAAGCATTTCATCAGCAGAGCCATATCTATGGAATGTTAATCTGACATTGTTCTTGAATGATGTCCAAGTTAATGAGACATCAAAATCGTGTGGCGGCAGCTACAAGAAGGGAGCAGAGAACATCAAGTTCTGCTGCTATAAAGGAGACTTGCCTTGCTATCCCAGAATTGCCTTAAATGGGATCACTGTAGTTGAAAACTTCTCCTCTTGTGTAAACTACACATTCACATCTAGGAGTGAGTCAGTGAAGGTCACAAAATCATATTCTCTCTGTGGTTTTACTTACTACAGGTCATGTGGCTTCTGTTGGATTGGAAATGATAACTTGCCACCACTGTGTGTCTATATGTTTGGAATTGGAGTCATCAATGACGGCCTAACATCATCAAGTGCTATGACGATCATCATTTTCGGGAGGACGTGAACTCCCATGGTATATGGTGGATAGGCGGCAGGAACCATTGAAGGCTATGTCTGAAAAGTGTTCCTTTTTGCAGTTTCCTCATATTCCAAGTCCGGCTTGTTGCAGGAGCGACTGAGTTAAGTGCTCTGTGCACACCGTGAGCTGTGTGTCTCATCCGGTTTGATCCTGCTTCGATATCCCGCTTGTTTACGATGAATGATGATATCGTATGACAGGGAACAGTTGGCTGTGTTCACTTTCTGCGCGGTTTCGCCTTATGTCTTTTGGCGTGTGCTGAGACTGCTACGATGGGGACTACAGTTACCTTTCTTTGTTTGGGAGATGAGTTAGTAATTCGGATGATTCCACTGGCACGGGCGGTTGAGCAATTATGGATTTTAATTCGTTTGCTGTGATACCGAGGCCTTCCGTAACCAATAACAATAATAACAATAACTGATAAAGATAAGCTATGTCAATATCTCTTATATTAGTTTACCACTTCACACTGATAGAGATAAGCTATATCAATATCTCTTATATTAGTTTACCATTTCATACTGATAGCGATAAGCTATGTCAAATCACGGATATAGTTGTGATTTGATATTTAATAATTATTCAGAGAAGCTGTACCGGGTAATATCTTTTGTTTATAACCTGACATTTCGTCAATATTTATACAATGTGTATCAAATATCTTATGTTTATAATTTGATATTTCATAATTCTGGAGACAAAAGACTGTAATAAATAATATATCACGTTTATAACTTCAATGTTCGGCCTTTTCTCCCATTACCATAGAAAATACTTGACACACCGAAGAAATCGGAAAATTGCGTAATGATGATTTATGTTTTAAAATTACGCAACCTGTAAAAGACATCTATAACAATCAATCAATTATGTTTGCAATTTGAAATTATACGTTTTATAACGATTTTGACAAACAGTAATACGTAGATTATATATATTGTATCTAAAGCTTCAAATGTCATAACAGTTTAATAATTTTGTAGTAGACAACGCAAATAATTAAATAACCTTTTGTATTTCCTGTATAGATCAAATCATATTGATAAATGCCTTTCGAATATTCAGAGTTATGGAGGCAATAACAGAGAGGAAAATAGGTCACTCGATTCCAAATGTTGTGGTTTATGTGAAGCGGAGACAATTCACGCTTATGCAACAATATCAGGAATTTGTTTCCCCCTTTTCAAATGGTAACAAGAATCGCTTCAATAATATACGCCCACTTCCCAGCCCGAAATGCTCATGAGATATTTAGCTGATAAGTCTCTGGTGTCTTTATTCGGCGGTATCAGAGTCCATTGTTGACATGTTTATTCTTCAAAGCATTCCGCTGTCTAATAACGTTCCACATGGGACTCGTGATCCGTAAATGATGGGGGGAATAATGAACGTGGTTTGAGAGAAATTGGAAGATGTTATTGGGTGAATTGTTTACCGCACTGTTTAACGTGTTGTGAAGGAAATAATGTGGAATTGTGATAAACGAACATATTTTTTGTTTGTCTGTCTGTCTGTCTATTTCCGGTCAGAGATACAATTATCGTTTTCATATTTCTGGCGTCATTGCCCCCGTAGTTGTTCAGCTAGTTTTGGATTGAAAGCGCGAGGATAGCCCCCGTAGTTGTTCAGCTAGTTTTGGCTTGAAAGCGCAAGGATAGCCCCCGTAGTTGTTCAGCTAGATTTGGCTTGAACGCGTGAGGATAGCCCCCGTAGTTGTTCAGCTAGTTTTGGCTTGAAAGCGCGAGGATAGCCCACGTAGTTGTTCAGCTAGTTTTGGCTTGAACGCGCGAGGATAGCTCCCGTAGTTGTTCAGCTAGTTTTGGATTGAAAGCGCGAGGATAGCCCCCGTAGTTGTTCAGCTAGTTTTGGCTTGAAAGCGCGAGGATAGCCCCCGTAGTTGTTCAGCTAGTTTTGGCTTGAAAGCGCGAGGATAGCCCCCGTAGTTGTTCAGCTAGTTTTGGCTTGAAAGCGCGAGGATAGCCCCCGTAGTTGTTCAGCTAGTTTTGGCTTGAAAGCGCGAGGACAGCCCCCGTAGTTGCTTGATAAGTAACACTACACATCATAAACATTGGCTTACAAAGTTAATTTCATCATCGTCATCGTGTGCCTTCTCCGCAACGAAGGTTGGCTACCATGGATCGCCATTCTACTTTCTTTCTTGCTTTGGTGGTGCAGGCTGACATAGATTGACTTGTCCATCTTTTTATGTTACTCGTCCATGTTAGTCTTGGTCTGCCTCTGCCTCTTTTACTTTGTATTTTTCCTTCCAATATTACTTTTGGTAGGCTGTTGTGTCTTTTAACATGCCCCCAAAATTTCATTTGTCTTGTCTTAATTATGTTTAGAAGTTCTCTTTTTATTTTCAGTTGTTTTAAAACTTTATCGTTTGTTATCTTTTGTTTCCATCCAATTCTACCTATTCATCTATATATCCACATTTCAAAGGCTTCAATTTTCTGTTCTGTTTTCTTGTCTAATGTCCATGTTTCTGCACCATACAGGAATATTGAAAAGACGTAACATTTTGCCATTCTTAGTTTCAGCCCTGCTGATATTTGTTTTGTTGTTAGTATATTTTTCATGACATTAAAATTACTTTTTGCCATACTTATTCTTTTGTTTATTTCAGTTTTGCATTTTCCATCATTGGTAATCATTATGTAATATATTTGATTTCTCTTCTTGTCTCCAGGGCTTTTCCATGTGTATAATTTCCTTTTCTCTTGCTCAAAGAAGGTGTTGCATATTATCAGTCTGTTTTCTTCACAAAATTGTATTAATCTTTCTCCTCTGTTATTCCTTTTTCCTAGACCATGATTTCCTACAATGGTCTTATATTTATCTTTTCCTAAAGTTAATTTAGATCAGGAAAATAAATGTTCCACAACATGTCTTGCTAGGCGCATGGTGAAGAATATGACGTCAGTAGACATATTTTTCCATGATCCAATACAGTTTTGGGAGATGTGGTCGGTATCACTCCAGGTCGACGTTATTTCCCATAAAAAAATCACTGGTACTTATTTTAGAGGCCGGGTGAACCCTGAACCCTTGTCGGTCACTTCTGGTAATCGAATCTTCTTCTTCCGCGATCATGACTCTTTTGTAGTAGGATTCCTGACTCTCTCATGGAGTCAGCTGTCTGTTTAAGTGATTCAGTTGCCCCGTATAGTTTCTCTTCCAGGGAAATGGGTGTGGTCCACATTGTACTTCTCAGGTCTGTGTACTGGGGGCAATCATGTTTTGTTGTCATGATGTCCAGTGTGAAGTGTCATTGGCTGGTAGTTTCTATTTTGAGTTTGGTGAACATGTGGTTTCTCATTCTGTTGTGGCCAGTGCGTAGGCGAAGTATGATGACTTGATCCCTCCTTAATAGTTGGAGGTATCCATCCCCGTCGTCATACTCTGGATGTTCTCGTTTCCATTTTTCATGAAACTGGCCTTTGATGGTGGATTTGGATTCATCGTAGCTGACCAATGGAATCTGATGTTTTCTGACCATGAAACAAAATCATTAATCACTTATCCAGGAAGGCTCTCGTCAAGAAATAAAGATTCCAAATGATTCAGATTTCAAAACGATCATAAATGAGTTCACTTTAGCGTTAGTAGATGGCCAAGATCCTTGAATTAGAGAATCTTGGTTTAGTTTGTGAGAAGAAACAATTTGAATTAGAACTGAACTATGAACATTCCCGCAGGTTAATTTGTGAGAAGAAACAATTTGAATTAGAACTGAACTATGAACATTTCCCGCAGGTTAATTTGTAAGAAACACCCAAATATTTTATTTATAATTGATCACAAAGGTGAAAAACAAAACAATTGGAACTGAGCAAATCCTAAATTACATACAAACACCATCATGTTGCATTGACCTTTCTTGAACGCTATACTCATCAGAAGCTGATATGAAACAATCTCAATATCTCTAGCAAGATCTCATACTTCTTCTGTTGTCGTGTTTAAGGTTTATTTAATGTCTTGAAACCACCTATTTTGGTCTCATCTGTTCACGTCGCTCAGAAACCATACTTGCTATTGTTATTTTTTTCGAGCCAACTGTATCTTTTAACGTGGCTAGAATAGTGTGTATGAGCCTGTTCTTTCCACTCAACCACAAACAGAAACAACAAATGAAATGGTTCGCCTACCTAAGAAGAATGCCTTGTAGTTTCCTACCATACAAGGCATAGGCCATTATTAAACGAGGCCTAGAGTAAGATGGATGGACAACATCAAAGAAATGCTTAACATCACCAAGGAAATGTTAAATCATCAAAGAAATCAACATCAAAATAAATGCTAAACAACATCAAAGTGATGCTCAACAACATCAAAGACATGCTCAACAATATTTAAAAAATGCTCAACGACATGAAAAAAATGCTCAACAACATTAAATAAATGCCCAACAACATCAAAGGAATGCTCAACATCATCAAAGAAATGCTCAACATCATCAAAGAAATGCTCAACATCATCAAAGAAATGCTCATCATCATCATCAAAGAAATGCTCAACATCATCAAAGAAATGCTCAACAACATCAAAGAAATGCCCAACAACATCAAAGAAATGCTCAACAACATCAAAGAAATGCCCAACAACATCAAAGAAATGCCCAACAACATCAATGAAATGCCCAACATCATCAAAGAAATGCTCAACAACATCAAAGAAATGCTCAACATCATCAAAGAAATGCTCAACATCATCAAAGAAATGCTCAACATCATCAAAGAAATGCTCAACATCATCAAAGAAATGCCCAACAACATCAAAGACATACTCAACAATATTTAAAAAATGCTCAACAACATTAAATAAATGCCCAACAACATCAAAGGAATGCTCAACATCATCAAAGAAATGCTCAACATCATCAAAGAAATGTCAACATCATCAAAGAAATGCTCATCATCATCAAAGAAATGCTCAACATCATCAAAGAAATGCTCAACAACATCAAAGAAATGCCCAACAACATCAATGAAATGCCCAACAACATCAAAGAAATGCTCAACAACATCAAAGAAATGCCCAACAACATCAAAGAAATGCCCAACAACATCAATGAAATGCCCAACATCATCAAAGAAATGCTCAACAACATCAAAGAAATGCTCAACATCATCAAAGAAATGCTCAACATCATCAAAGAAATGCTCAACATCATCAAAGAAATGCTCAACATCATCAAAGAAATGCCCAACAACATCAAAGACATGCTCAACAACATTAAAAAAAATGCTCAACGACATGAAAGACATGCTCAACAACATTAAATAAATGCCCAACAACATCAAAGGAATGCTCAACAACAACATTTGACACTGGTTGAAGCTGCCAGAGAGCGAGAACCAGAACTTGTTACTCCCTCAATACTCGAATGGATACAAAAGGAAGTGAAGAAGCCTACGTGACAAGAGAGTTAAACATAATCCACACATTGATACAGAGAGGATACTTCTTCTTTGCTTCCTCGTTTGCCTTTCAGCGTCAAGGATAGATATAATTTACGGTCCTTTCTCTTCTGTTTGTCTCTGCTGCTGTTATGTTTCGTAGTCTTTCTAATATTCCGACAATCCATCTTCTTTTGTGGTTTGCTCTTGGGTCTGGTGTTCTCACAACATTTATTGAAGGCACGTTGTGTTGTGTTTTGATCACTCTGCTTTGTCACGTGGCCAAACTATTTTATCGGTTGTTTCTTTGTATATTCTATGGCAGGGTTATTTCTAAATGTTTTCTCAGTTCTTCATTTTCTGATCATCTCTCCCAGACAGTTTCCTGGCATTCGTCTTACTACATTTCGTAACAGTAGAGGTTATTTTTCTTATTATTCTTTCATTTAAGAGTCCAGGACTGGCATTGGAAACACAACGTTGGGATGACGATTGTATTGTAGAGTGCCCGTTTTGCCTACAGAGTTATTTTTTTGTTGGACAATACTGATGATACATGTCCAATAATTTGACAAGTTTTGTTGCATCTTGGGTCTATTTCTGCTGTTTGTGAATCGTCGTTTGTCACTAGACTTCCTAGGTATTTGAATTCCTCTACTTGTTTTAGTTGTCTGCCTTCTATAGTTATGTTGATGTTCTGTTTCTCTTTTGCGATATTCCTGACTTTTGTTTTTCTGACTTTGATTTTCATGTTGTATTTTATGTCTGTGCTCCTGATATGAGTATATGAAGTCAACAAAATGAGCTGGCGTCTTCGAAGAAAAGGTGGATAAACGGAATGCTAGATGCGATTGAAAACACTACAGCAAAAGGTGGATAAACGGAATACTAGATGCGATTGAAAACACTACAGCAAAAGGTGGATGAACGGAATACAAGATGCGATTGAAAAACTTCAGCAAAAGGTGGATAAACGGAATACAAGATACGATTGAAAACACTACAGCAAAAGATGGATAAACGGAATACAAGATGCGATTGAAAACACTACAGCAAAAGGTAGATAAGCGAAATACAAGATACGATTGAAAACACTACAGCAAAAGGTGGATAAACGAAATACAAGATACGATTGAAAACACTACAGCAAAAGATGGATAAACGGAATACAAGATGCGATTGAAAACACTACAGCAAAAGGTAGATAAGCGAAATACAAGATACGATTGAAAACACGACAGCAAAAGGTGGATAAACGGAATACAAGATGCGATTCAAAACACTACAGCAACGGGTTGGTAAACGGAATACAAGATACGATTGAAAACACTACAGCAGAAGGTGGATAAACGGAATACAAGATACGATTGAAAAAACTACAGCAGAAGGTGGATAAACGGAATACAAGATACGATTGAAAACACTACAGCAAAAGGTGGATAAACGGAATACAAGATACGATTGAAAACACCACAGCAAAAGGTTGATAAACGGAATACAAGATACGATTGAAAACACTACAGCAGAAGGTGGATAAACGGAATACAAGGTACGATTGAAAACACTACAGCAGAAGGTGGATAAACGGAATACAAGATACGATTGAAAACACTACAGCAAAAGGTGGATAAACAAAATACCAGATGCGATTGAAAACAAACACTATAGCAAAAACTCCTACCAAAGAGTAGAAGGTATGGCATTATTCCCTCGACGCTGAAAGACAAACGAGGAAAGCAAGAGACAGAAGAACTAAGAAAAACGACAACGAGCCTCTGAATAGTAAACATAGATGTACAGAAGTCAGTATGGTGTGTATGTGCGATCATTGTGGGAGAAGTTCATGTTTGAGTACACAAAATATATTATCATTGAGCTGACGTGACGATCGAGATCCGCTAGTGTCAGTGGTTGATGAACTGGACTACTAATGACAAGAGGTTAGGTTCGATCCTGATCAACGGCTTCCAGGTTCGCCCAGCCTTAAATGGGCATCGGAATTTTTCTTGGAAAGAAAACCGGCACGTGCGGAATGCTAATCACATCACCCCAAAAATCATGTGCCGAAGGTCTGTACAAAATATGTGCATGGACACCATATTCCCTACACACCATGTGACGTGACTGGGCTCTTTTCTTTATTTCTTTTTTCTTACCTGAAGATTGGGTCACTCATTCGAATTCTATGTTGGTTATTTTGATACTTCTCTTCCTCGTTAACAAGAGAACTTACCTTCATCGTTTGTCCTAAAAGGAACGTTAAATTACCCTAGTTGCTTTGTTTGGTCATTGACAGTAAGGTGATACATTTTTCACTTTTTGACCAAAAATTTCGACTTCGATAAAACATTTTTGGAGACCGCATTGCCTTCCCTCCTCAATATTTGCTTATTTAGTCAGATTAGTTAATCATTTGCCAGACGTCTCTACTTGGAGATGTGGTAGGGTCTTCATCAGTTCTGCTTCACTTAACTTCACGCAAACCGCCAGCTACTAGTCGTGGACCGCTTTTTAGTGCAAGTGCTTTTGTGGGTTTTGATTCTTTATGATTCAACCCACTTAAGATGTTATTGTGTTAGACTGTATCAATGCATCGATACATCCAAAACTAGTGACTCTGTGATGAGTGAACATGTCATTTAGAAATATCAGGGCTTCTGTTAAGTTGCATGAATTTGCTGTACTGATCTTCTGGGCTACAGAACATTTAAGGAGAAAATGACATGTGTCATGGGCATGTCAACTCAACAGCTTAACTGGAGACACGTGTTGTATCGTTTAAATGAAAGTTAACCAAATGACGCACCAGCGTCACGTGAACATGAAGCCAGATGGCGGATTGTAAGTTAAATCGTCTGTACACCAGATGGCTCGGGTTCATTATAAGCTTTAGCTAATTTCGTTTCTAACGGTACGACTTCCTGGTACACCAAGATTCTGAAAACGATAAGATATATTTTCTGAGAGTATCCGTCGGCTCATCCGACATCATCCACAGTTGTGCCAATGGTAATGTCAAAATAAAGACACTAACATCATTAACCGTAATGTGTCCCTTTCCTTCTTAGCGTTTACCCGTTAAATGGGTGTAGTGTCGCTAGTTTATGACAAAGCCGCCATATTTGCGCCTTTAGGCCCGACACATCCGTCTTCGGCACATATAGATTTGCTAAATAGTTTTTGCCCGAGCAGATGCCAGTTTTTGCTTAGTTTTATCAACTTTTAACTGCAAATTGTTATCTGACATGCGCGACTGCACACGGGAACTCCTATTATTCTCCGTTTTTGGAGAGGACTAGATATAAGATGGCACTACACAGAAACAAGAGGAATATAAACCCACGAGGATATGAAGGAATACATTTTGACAAACTCGTGCCGCTTGTGGTGGGTTTTGAACCCGTGGCCAGAGGCCGACGTTTTACCTGGAGATTACCTGTCCCACCTTACAGCAAAGTGTGACATGCGCACTAGTGTTCTCTTTTTTCACTATGGATCTTCGCTCCTTCGTTCACTTAGCACATACATCTAGTTAATAAAATGACCCTCTACTCCTTTAAAAGGGGAACAAATTAAGGGTTATTTTTTAATACGGGGACGGGGTGAATAGTTTCGTTTAAAAGTATATGTGTCAATAGTGGACTTCCGGTAATATGGCGGATAGGCGACAGGGACCGTTGAGGCAATGTCTGAAATGTGTTCCTTGTTGCAGTTTCCCCATAATTCAAGTCCGGCTTGCTGCCGGAGCTACTGAATTTAGTGCTGTGTTTTTCATCTGGATTATGTTTCGATATTCCGATTGCTTACGATGCATAATGATATCGTATGACTCAGGACAATTCAGCTGCGTTCACTTTCGGTGCTGATGCGCCTTATGTCTTTTGACGTGTGCTGTGTTTGCTATGATGATGACTGCAGGTGTATATCTTTGTTTTTGGATATTCGATGAGATGTTAATTCGGATGATTCCATTGGCACGGAATGTTGAGCAATTATGGATTTTATTTCGTTTGCAGCGGTACCGGAACAATGGACTAACAATAACTATAGCTGTGTCAATAGTGCAAGATGAGATAGAATTGTTAAAAGCTCAAATTAATTAAAAGTGACGTAGTGACGAGTAGCGTGCAAGTGTATCTTTATTTCATCTTAAGAAAAGCCTGTTCCCCTCTGTGTTACTTAAAGGAAAAATAACAAAGATTTAGGTGGGGAACACGCCACTGCAGCGAGCGTGTTTGGTGGCGTGTCTTTTAACGACACAGCTTTCACTCATATCCGTGTCGTGTTGTGCGCCCCGTCGGTGTGATTTTACATTCTGTCCCTCTGTCTAATTAGCCGCGTTCAGTGAATTATCACTTCATGATCTTTCATCCATCCACTCTTTTCCATTGCACTTTCTTTCATCTTCTGTTATCTTTTTTTCTTCTTATCTTCACTTCCGGTATTTTTGTCGTTTCGTTTCTACCTCGCTTTAGCTCTCATATTCTCATCGTGTCCTTTGGTCTATTCACTTCATCTTCAAAATTAGAACTAAATTCGTGCTTAATAATCTCGATCATCGCTGAAAAGCGAGGCCGTCAAAAAATCTAAAATAAAATATGACTATTGACTAATCACAGTTTTATTGCTAAATATTTAGAAGTCATAGTGTTCAGTTATTTCAACAAGTAAAGAAAAGACATGATACTGTACACAGGTCGAAGACGGATGTGTTGGACCGAAAGATGCAGATACCACAGTTGACAGTAAACTGTAATACAACGCATTTACGCCCACGCAACGCCCTTTTAAACAGGGAGGAAATGGCGAACTAGTCCTGTAGTCGATGGGTGATCGAAAGAGATGATGTAGAAACAAGGGTAGCACGGATCTCAAGGAACAGTAGAAATTAGAGCGTGGGGGCAGACAGTAAACGATGTATTAACGGAATAGAACGTGGGGGCAGAAAGTAAATGATGTATTTACGAAATAGAGCGTGGGGGCAGAAAGTAAACGATGTATTAATGAAATAGAGCGTGGGGGCAGAAAGTAAACGATGTATTAATGAAATAGAGCGTGGGGGCAGACAGTAAACGATGTATTAACGAAATAGAGCGTGGGGGGCAGAAAGTAAACGATGTATTAATGAAATAGAGCGTGGGGGCAGAAAGTAAACGATATATTAATGAAATAGAGCGTGGGGGCAGACAGTAAACGATGTATTAACGAAATAGAGCGTGGGGGGCAGAAAGTAAACGATGTATTAATGAAATAGAGCGTGGGGGCAGAAAGTAAACGATATATTAATGAAATAGAGCGCGGGGGCAGACAGTAAACGATGTATTAATGAAATAGAGCGTGGGGGGCAGAAAGTAAACGATGTAAGTAGTATACAAGGGTCCAACTGATTATCATTTGGCCCGTAAATTAACAAAGATATATAGGGCGGCGCGCGGCGCGCATAAAGCGTGCGGCGCAGGGGGAGTTAACCATGACCGCTCGTGTCGGGGCGTTGACCGCTAGTCCAGGTGACCCCGGAAGTGACCTGTTTATGTCTGGTGTATGCTGACTTTGGAGTTCTTGATGTACTTGATCGTTAGTGATAGGTTAGTAGATTATACAACATCAATGAAAAACGTTCAATATAAAACAGAAGACAAAGATATATTTTATTCTTTTATTATCTCAATAGGTGTATAACATACAGTGGATATTATATAACAGTACAAAAATATTCAGTACACTGAGTAAATATATAGTACAAGGATAACATTTATTTATAGATAGGTAGTTGGGTGTCTGCTTAGCTATGTGGCGTCGATGAATCATAAGGGGTGAAACTGTTAGAGATAGCTGGGTAGTCTTAAGTGGTAGTGTAAAGAGTTAAATATCTAGAGGCGTTGTCGAGACGTTATCAGCAGCTACCTTTCTTTTTATATAGAAATAGGAAAGAGCATTTCTTGTTTGACTATAGGAAAATATGGAATTATTTAAGACTTTGAAACCTACATTTTTCCCACCCTTAGCCTTTTGCGTGGCGAGAACCTCTAAAAACATATCTTTATCTAATTTGTTGTGTTGCTTGCTTAGCCCTTTACAACTGATTTTATCGTAATCCCCACTACAATGGTACGTCTTACTACATAAGCTAACAAGAGCTGTCCCTTCGTACTCTAGTTTAAAAAGCCCGGGCGTTCGTTTGGTGTATGCTTTAACACCCTTACAGTTTATACAGTCTGTCTTGCTAGTATGTTCATCGCAAAACTCGGCAGGAAACCAGTCTTTATATAAACTATTAAACTCATTCCGCAGACCTGACTTAACTATATCCTCTAGCTTAGGTGCACTTAAAGCCAAGTATAAACTATCAGTATCTGTTTCACATAACTGAAAGTTGGACCTATCTACAAACTTATCTAAGAACTCGAAATAAAAATCTAACATACGAAGTTTTGCATATTGATAGACGAAGAAACCAATTTGTAGGGGCAAGTCCCAAACAGTTTTCTTTTTCTCCATCTCAATTTCAAAAAGATCCTCCCCTATTTCAGTCATCTTTTTAAACCGGGAACTATTAATCATTTTCGATATCTCATCCCCCTGAACGTACGAGACAGCGCTATGATTGGCCTTATTGGTTAGAGTCTTCCCGTAGGCTGAGTTTCCTAAGAGCTTCATCGTATCGCTTACTATAGATTGACTTTCATCTAGATCACCAGCCCGCCTAGCGTCAGAAACCATTTCACCAAACTTTTTAAAACAACTAGACGGTTGATATTCTATCACTTGATAAATTTTTGTTACCTCCAATCCGTGGTCTAAATACCATTTTAACAGTGGTGTTGCCAACAAAATTTTTTCCCCGACATAACTACCGATTAGGGTGCGACGAGGGGTTGACAACAAGTTATGTTTGAGGGCATATTCACCCATAAACGGGCCAATATCATCACGCGTGACGTCAATATTTTTGAAAATTGGAGTCATCTCACTGAAATGTTCCTTCAGGCGATCGGGGACGTGTAGATCACATTCTACTAAACCAAAACAGGTCCCATCTGAAACAGAAGCCAGAATCTGTTTATCACTGAGAGGGAGCCCTTCTTTAGAGTAAGAGGGTCTAGCTCTAGGGATGGCTTTAGAAAGGAAAGCCCTAATGGTTGGGTCAGACTTTTTCAGAGCCTGCCACTCACATTCCCACATAACTTCTACTGGGACTTTTACCTCCTCGGTTAGGTAGGTGTGTATCTCACATGTTTTTTCAAACAGCTCGAACAAGGGCTTATTATTAACACGGTTTCTATCTTTACCTTTGGTAAGGGGACAGTCTTTGTGACCATGGTACAGACAACCATGAAAATTGTAACCTCTTCTATTGGATTTATCCCACCCATCCACGGGGATATTTCTAGCACCTAATCGAAACTCCCTCCCGTTAAACTGAGTTTTCAACTCCACCCCTTTTTGGTGGGCGACCCACGTTAACCACTCTCTACTTTGTTGGACATAATAGTTATCTTTTTCGACCCTAAACCCGGTCTCCATTCTTCTAATAATTGGATAATCTGTTGGCATTGGGTTCATCAGAGCCCAAAGATACAACGCGTTGGCATCGTAACCTTGGATGGATTTGACTAGCTTTCCGCCCCTAATAAACGTTTTGCCTACCTCGTGATACCTATGGAAAATTATAGAGGGACCCCCAACGATATTATCTCTAATCATTTTGTGTAGACTCGCCTGTTTGCTCGAACATAAACTAAACATTACACCCCTATCAACGGTCTTAAAAAGATACTTTAAACAAACACCAGGAACCGAAATGGCGTCTTTAAAACAGTCTACACCCCGCTCCCCATAAAAGCGAACCTGCTGCTCCAAGGCTTCTAAGAATGGGACTACATCTTTGTTGTTATACCACACCAAAAAGTCCCTAAGTGTGGTCATGTTATTGTCCTGCCATACCTTTTTGCACAGAGCGTACTCCTCCTTGGAAATGTTGGAATTTTTTAACGACGAATAAAACGCTTCGTGTGGGGGTAGTTCTGTCTCCTCCAACTTTTGGGGGTCGTCTATATATTCATAACAAAAGTAACCCTTTGTCTCACTAATCTTATAAGCCGCCAGATATTTACTATAGCTGAACCCTGGCGCTAGATAGTTTATTATATCTAAGAACTTCAACTTCTGTGTTGCAATACACATAAAGTTATTGTTTCTTTTAACTATAAACTTGAACGGTTTTGCTACTTTGTAGTCTCCTTCCATTGTATCTTCCTCTTCTTCGTTAGCAGCAGCGGCTTCTTCTTCTTCTTCTTCTTCTTCTTCTTCTTCTGCTTCTTCACCCACTTGGGCAGTGGCATCCATGAAGTGTTTTATTAAATAAGGTTTAATGACGTTGACGTCATATTTCCCCGAGTTAAACCCTATCACTGGAAGCTCTTTTAAATACTCATCAAACTTAGCTATTAGCTTGTCTTTATTCAGATCATGGAGTTGAGTAAAAATACTTTCAAATCGTGACCGCAACAACGAGTATGCCGTATCGGCGACACTAGTGAGGTAGTCAGCCATCTGACTAACTAAAACCTGTGGGTCACCCTTCGTTATGAAGCATATTGGGCCCTCCCATCCGGGGACATTTGACGCTATAGAGCAGGAGAGAGGGACGTGTTTGGCTACAAAGGTAGTCGAGTGCGTTTCTTGGGGAACATTCCCTTTATCAAAGTAACATTCATAATCGAATGTCGCCCTGAATGGGTAAATAAAACACTCAGGAGTACTGATCCCTTCAGCGCTGATCGCGTCCCATACACTTTCAGGTGAAGAATAAACACCACCTTTATATGTCTCTACAGCCATATCCCCATTGCAAGTTTTTTCATGCCTATCCATACGCCCAAACTTTTTCCACAGTTTCCCACATTTTCCACAAGAAAAGCTTTTACTAGCCCTAGAAAGATCGTTTATATAAAAGAAGTGGTTTTTGTAAAGTAAAAGACGGATAGTTTCATTATAACTACTACCGCTTCTCAGAACAATACGCAAGGCTTGCGCAGAATCAAATTCAAAAATATCTATGTTTACTGAAAAACAATTTTCTAAGAGAGGCATTTCAGCAAGAGTTACACCGTGAAAGTTACTTAACTTTAGAGACGGGTTAAACTGTTTGAAAAGTAGTCTCGAAACCTTCCTAACATTAGTATTTGAAGTTCCTCGATGGACAGCTAGACAACGGAAGAAGCAGAGATTATCATTGTAAACTTTAGAATGGGAATCGGTTTGAAGGATATTAATGCCGTAGTTGGATGTAATGTAGGGTGGGATATCAAGCAGACACCCTATAGGATAATCTTGAAGTTTATAAATATAAACACTCGTACTGACTAATGCTTCTAATGTATATTTGGTTGTCTCCCTGTTTTTATTTGCATACCCTAATATATCACTTTCATTTAATCTATCTACAAATATTTCAAAATCGTAGCTGTTGTTAACTAACAAGGGTTTGTCTAATCCTGTCGCGTTATTTGAGCTGGCGTGAAAGTAACGCAACCCCTGTGTCTCCCTATGTCTTAAAACTAGATGATGACTATAATTCACCTTGAAACGCTTTTTCTGGGCTAGAAAAATTGGGTTTACAAGGGTCTTCCAATCTATAGGAGTATCAGGCCGATGGAATATAGTGTACGTATCCATGTATTTGGTCCTACGGTCATGTGTTCTAATAGCTAACCAGTTGTTCTTATATATCTTCTTAACATCTTGAGGTAACGTATTTAAAGTGTCTATTTCATTAATAAGTCTTGGTCTCTTTGAGGGTTCTTGAGTCGAACTCTTTACTGCCCGCTTGCGTGAGGTTGTCGATACCAGTGGGCCTGGTAGTGTTGATGATGGTGTTGAGGTGTCCACAGCTATGTCATGGCTAGCAAGATGCACTTGTAGGTTGCGTGCCCCAGTAAAGCTTTGTTGGCAGATATGGCAGTTATGTGGGGTAACACTGGTCTCTTTCGAAGGTACGTGACCGGCTGACACAGGAGTTGGTGATGCAGGAACTACTGATACAAGAGATACAGGATGCTCTGTCCTGATATGTCTGGCAAGGCTGTCTACTCTTGTATATACTCGTTCACAAACATCACATTTGTATTCCTGACGCCCATGTACACTAGCAACATGTCGTTTTAGGTCCCGGCTCCGGGTGAAAGTTTTGGAACAGATATGACAAGTGTTAGACATCTGTGGAAAAGAAATTGAAACATTACAAGAAAAGAAAACAAGAAAAGTAAACAACGAGATACACAAACTATCGAAATTAGGTTACAAAAGTAACACGTGGATACTAAAAAACCAACTTAGTGAAGTTAGGTCACAAAAGTAACACGTGGATACTAAACAACCAACTTATCGTAAATAGGTTACTAAAGTAACATACTATAATATTAAAGAACTAAGATAACACTTACTTTTTATGTGTTTGAAGGCACGAGACACGTCCGGCGGCAACAACTGTAAGCGAAAGTCTGATTAGAAGCTTCACAGTCGCGTTATATATACGCCAGAAACACCGGAAGTGTTACTAAAAATAGAACTGACCGCTGATGCAATACCGGAAGTGTTACTAAAAATAGCTTTTGACTGCTGACGTGATGCCCGTGGAGTTTCTAAAAATAGATTTTGACCTATGATGCAATACCAGGCAACTTTATAGGAGTTTTTCCCCTTGACCCTTTATGAGGGGACGCCTATGAAACTGTTAAAAATAGTAAATTTAACATATAGACATACCCCAAACTTTATATTTAGCATCCCCGTATCAAGAAGTTACATAAAAACAACTTTGAAATTACTACCCCTGTACCCATTTTTGGCGGTTACGCCCACGAAACTGTTAAAAAATAGTCAATTTAACATCTAGACATAACCCAATCTTTATATTAAGCATCCCCGTATCAAGAATTTACATAAAAACAACTTTTGAAATTACTACCCCTGTACCCATTTTTGGCGGTTACGCCCATGAAACTGTTAAAAATAGTAAATTTAACATCTAGACATACCCCAAACTTCATTTTAGTCATCCCCATATCAAGAATTTACATAAAAACAACTTTTGAAATTACTACCCTGTACCCATTTTTGGCGGTTACGCCCACGAAACTGTTAAAAAATAGTCAATTTACACTCTAGACATATCCCAAACTTTATATTAAGCATCCCCATATCAAGAATTTACATAAAAATCACTGTTGAAATTACTACCCCGTACCCATTTTTGGCAGTTACGCCCATGAAACTGTTAAAAATAGGCAATTTAACACCTAGACATACCCCAAACTTTATAATAAACATCCCCGTATCAAGAATTTCCATAAAAACAACTTTTGAAATTACTACACCTGTACCCATTTTTGGCGGTTACGCCCATGAAACTGTTAAAAATAGTAAATTTAACATATAGACATACCCCAAACTTTATATTAAGCATCCCCGTATCAAGAATTTACTAAAAAACCACTTTTGAAATTACTACCCCTGTACCCATTTTTGGCGGTTACGCCCACGAAACTGTTAAAAATAGTCAATTTAACATCTAGACATACCCCAAACTTTATATTAAGCATCCCCGTATCAAGAATTTACATAAAAACAACTTTTGAAATTACTACCCCTGTACCCATTTTTTGGCGGTTACGCCCATGAAACTGTTAAAAATTGTCAATTTAACATCTAGACATACTCCAAACTTCATTTTAGTCATCCCCATATCAAGAATTTACATAAAAACAACTTTTGAAATTACTACCCCTGTACCCATTTTTGGCGGTTACGCCCATGAAATCGATAAAAAAATTGAAGTTTAACCTATTGGCATACATCAAACATAATATGTGACACGCCCATGTATCAAATTTGCCTAAAAAATCAACCAAAAATTAGTAGTATACAATGTCAATTAGGATTAGACTCTCATATAAGAAAAAATGAAGACTCTCATATAAGGAAAAACCGCACCAAAAAATGTGCGGCCATGTACGGGTAGACTAATTATATAAGGATTTATGTGCGGCTGGCCGCACTTTCCACGGTCCTAATTGACATTGTATACTACTAATTTTTGGTTGATTTTTTAGGCAAATTTGATACATGGGCGTGTCACATATTATGTTTGATGTATGCCAATAGGTTAAACTTCAATTTTTTTATCGATTTCATGGGCGTAACCGCCAAAAATGGGTACAGGGGTAGTAATTTCAAAAGTTGTTTTTATGTAAATTCTTGATATGGGGATGACTAAAATGAAGTTTGGAGTATGTCTAGATGTTAAATTGACAATTTTTAACAGTTTCATGGGCGTAACCGCCAAAAAATGGGTACAGGGGTAGTAATTTCAAAAGTTGTTTTTATGTAAATTCTTGATACGGGGATGCTTAATATAAAGTTTGGGGTATGTCTAGATGTTAAATTGACTATTTTTAACAGTTTCGTGGGCGTAACCGCCAAAAATGGGTACAGGGGTAGTAATTTCAAAAGTGGTTTTTTAGTAAATTCTTGATACGGGGATGCTTAATATAAAGTTTGGGGTATGTCTATATGTTAAATTTACTATTTTTAACAGTTTCATGGGCGTAACCGCCAAAAATGGGTACAGGTGTAGTAATTTCAAAAGTTGTTTTTATGGAAATTCTTGATACGGGGATGTTTATTATAAAGTTTGGGGTATGTCTAGGTGTTAAATTGCCTATTTTTAACAGTTTCATGGGCGTAACTGCCAAAAATGGGTACGGGGGTAGTAATTTCAACAGTGATTTTTATGTAAATTCTTGATATGGGGATGCTTAATATAAAGTTTGGGATATGTCTAGAGTGTAAATTGACTATTTTTTAACAGTTTCGTGGGCGTAACCGCCAAAAATGGGTACAGGGGTAGTAATTTCAAAAGTTGTTTTTATGTAAATTCTTGATATGGGGATGACTAAAATGAAGTTTGGGGTATGTCTAGATGTTAAATTTACTATTTTTAACAGTTTCATGGGCGTAACCGCCAAAATGGGTACAGGGGTAGTAATTTCAAAAGTTGTTTTTATGTAAATTCTTGATACGGGGATGCTTAATATAAAGATTGGGTTATGTCTAGATGTTAAATTGACTATTTTTTAACAGTTTCGTGGGCGTAACCGCCAAAAATGGGTACAGGGGTAGTAATTTCAAAAGTTGTTTTTATGTAACTTCTTGATACGGGGATGCTAAATATAAAGTTTGGGGTATGTCTATATGTTAAATTTACTATTTTTAACAGTTTCATAGGCGTCCCCTCATAAAGGGTCAAGGGGAAAAACTCCTATAAAGTTGCCTGGTATTGCATCATAGGTCAAAATCTATTTTTAGAAACTCCACGGGCATCACGTCAGCAGTCAAAAGCTATTTTTAGTAACACTTCCGGTATTGCATCAGCGGTCAGTTCTATTTTTAGTAACACTTCCGGTGTTTCTGGCGTATATATAACGCGACTGTGAAGCTTCTAATCAGACTTTCGCTTACAGTTGTTGCCGCCGGACGTGTCTCGTGCCTTCAAACACATAAAAAGTAAGTGTTATCTTAGTTCTTTAATATTATAGTATGTTACTTTAGTAACCTATTTACGATAAGTTGGTTGTTTAGTATCCACGTGTTACTTTTGTGACCTAACTTCACTAAGTTGGTTTTTTAGTATCCACGTGTTACTTTTGTAACCTAATTTCGATAGTTTGTGTATCTCGTTGTTTACTTTTCTTGTTTTCTTTTCTTGTAATGTTTCAATTTCTTTTCCACAGATGTCTAACACTTGTCATATCTGTTCCAAAACTTTCACCCGGAGCCGGGACCTAAAACGACATGTTGCTAGTGTACATGGGCGTCAGGAATACAAATGTGATGTTTGTGAACGAGTATATACAAGAGTAGACAGCCTTGCCAGACATATCAGGACAGAGCATCCTGTATCTCTTGTATCAGTAGTTCCTGCATCACCAACTCCTGTGTCAGCCGGTCACGTACCTTCGAAAGAGACCAGTGTTACCCCACATAACTGCCATATCTGCCAACAAAGCTTTACTGGGGCACGCAACCTACAAGTGCATCTTGCTAGCCATGACATAGCTGTGGACACCTCAAC
Organism: Megaustenia siamemsis; assembly: GCA_032433765.1. NCBI lineage: Eukaryota > Metazoa > Mollusca > Gastropoda > Stylommatophora > Ariophantidae > Megaustenia > Megaustenia siamemsis. The sequence goes on along the minus strand of JAVIAB010000084.1, from coordinate 26,844 downwards.
ACCATCATCAACACTACCAGGCCCACTGGTATCGACAACCTCACGCAAGCGGGCAGTAAAGAGTTCGACTCAAGAACCCTCAAAGAGACCAAGACTTATTAATGAAATAGACACTTTAAATACGTTACCTCAAGATGTTAAGAAGATATATAAGAACAACTGGTTAGCTATTAGAACACATGACCGTAGGACCAAATACATGGATACGTACACTATATTCCATCGGCCTGATACTCCTATAGATTGGAAGACCCTTGTAAACCCAATTTTTCTAGCCCAGAAAAAGCGTTTCAAGGTGAATTATAGTCATCATCTAGTTTTAAGACATAGGGAGACACAGGGGTTGCGTTACTTTCACGCCAGCTCAAATAACGCGACAGGATTAGACAAACCCTTGTTAGTTAACAACAGCTACGATTTTGAAATATTTGTAGATAGATTAAATGAAAGTGATATATTAGGGTATGCAAATAAAAACAGGGAGACAACCAAATATACATTAGAAGCATTAGTCAGTACGAGTGTTTATATTTATAAACTTCAAGATTATCCTATAGGGTGTCTGCTTGATATCCCACCCTACATTACATCCAACTACGGCATTAATATCCTTCAAACCGATTCCCATTCTAAAGTTTACAATGATAATCTCTGCTTCTTCCGTTGTCTAGCTGTCCATCGAGGAACTTCAAATACTAATGTTAGGAAGGTTTCGAGACTACTTTTCAAACAGTTTAACCCGTCTCTAAAGTTAAGTAACTTTCACGGTGTAACTCTTGCTGAAATGCCTCTCTTAGAAAATTGTTTTTCAGTAAACATAGATATTTTTGAATTTGATTCTGCGCAAGCCTTGCGTATTGTTCTGAGAAGCGGTAGTAGTTATAATGAAACTATCCGTCTTTTACTTTACAAAAACCACTTCTTTTATATAAACGATCTTTCTAGGGCTAGTAAAAGCTTTTCTTGTGGAAAATGTGGGAAACTGTGGAAAAAGTTTGGGCGTATGGATAGGCATGAAAAAACTTGCAATGGGGATATGGCTGTAGAGACATATAAAGGTGGTGTTTATTCTTCACCTGAAAGTGTATGGGACGCGATCAGCGCTGAAGGGATCAGTACTCCTGAGTGTTTTATTTACCCATTCAGGGCGACATTCGATTATGAATGTTACTTTGATAAAGGGAATGTTCCCCAAGAAACGCACTCGACTACCTTTGTAGCCAAACACGTCCCTCTCTCCTGCTCTATAGCGTCAAATGTCCCCGGATGGGAGGGCCCAATATGCTTCATAACGAAGGGTGACCCACAGGTTTTAGTTAGTCAGATGGCTGACTACCTCACTAGTGTCGCCGATACGGCATACTCGTTGTTGCGGTCACGATTTGAAAGTATTTTTACTCAACTCCATGATCTGAATAAAGACAAGCTAATAGCTAAGTTTGATGAGTATTTAAAAGAGCTTCCAGTGATAGGGTTTAACTCGGGGAAATATGACGTCAACGTCATTAAACCTTATTTAATAAAACACTTCATGGATGCCACTGCCCAAGTGGGTGAAGAAGCAGAAGAAGAAGAAGAAGAAGAAGAAGAAGAAGAAGAAGCCGCTGCTGCTAACGAAGAAGAGGAAGATACAATGGAAGGAGACTACAAAGTAGCAAAACCGTTCAAGTTTATAGTTAAAAGAAACAATAACTTTATGTGTATTGCAACACAGAAGTTGAAGTTCTTAGATATAATAAACTATCTAGCGCCAGGGTTCAGCTATAGTAAATATCTGGCGGCTTATAAGATTAGTGAGACAAAGGGTTACTTTTGTTATGAATATATAGACGACCCCCAAAAGTTGGAGGAGACAGAACTACCCCCACACGAAGCGTTTTATTCGTCGTTAAAAAATTCCAACATTTCCAAGGAGGAGTACGCTCTGTGCAAAAAGGTATGGCAGGACAATAACATGACCACACTTAGGGACTTTTTGGTGTGGTATAACAACAAAGATGTAGTCCCATTCTTAGAAGCCTTGGAGCAGCAGGTTCGCTTTTATGGGGAGCGGGGTGTAGACTGTTTTAAAGACGCCATTTCGGTTCCTGGTGTTTGTTTAAAGTATCTTTTTAAGACCGTTGATAGGGGTGTAATGTTTAGTTTATGTTCGAGCAAACAGGCGAGTCTACACAAAATGATTAGAGATAATATCGTTGGGGGTCCCTCTATAATTTTCCATAGGTATCACGAGGTAGGCAAAACGTTTATTAGGGGCGGAAAGCTAGTCAAATCCATCCAAGGTTACGATGCCAACGCGTTGTATCTTTGGGCTCTGATGAACCCAATGCCAACAGATTATCCAATTATTAGAAGAATGGAGACCGGGTTTAGGGTCGAAAAAGATAACTATTATGTCCAACAAAGTAGAGAGTGGTTAACGTGGGTCGCCCACCAAAAAGGGGTGGAGTTGAAAACTCAGTTTAACGGGAGGGAGTTTCGATTAGGTGCTAGAAATATCCCCGTGGATGGGTGGGATAAATCCAATAGAAGAGGTTACAATTTTCATGGTTGTCTGTACCATGGTCACAAAGACTGTCCCCTTACCAAAGGTAAAGATAGAAACCGTGTTAATAATAAGCCCTTGTTCGAGCTGTTTGAAAAAACATGTGAGATACACACCTACCTAACCGAGGAGGTAAAAGTCCCAGTAGAAGTTATGTGGGAATGTGAGTGGCAGGCTCTGAAAAAGTCTGACCCAACCATTAGGGCTTTCCTTTCTAAAGCCATCCCTAGAGCTAGACCCTCTTACTCTAAAGAAGGGCTCCCTCTCAGTGATAAACAGATTCTGGCTTCTGTTTCAGATGGGACCTGTTTTGGTTTAGTAGAATGTGATCTACACGTCCCCGATCGCCTGAAGGAACATTTCAGTGAGATGACTCCAATTTTCAAAAATATTGACGTCACGCGTGATGATATTGGCCCGTTTATGGGTGAATATGCCCTCAAACATAACTTGTTGTCAACCCCTCGTCGCACCCTAATCGGTAGTTATGTCGGGGAAAAAATTTTGTTGGCAACACCACTGTTAAAATGGTATTTAGACCACGGATTGGAGGTAACAAAAATTTATCAAGTGATAGAATATCAACCGTCTAGTTTTTAAAAAGTTTGGTGAAATGGTTTCTGACGCTAGGCGGGCTGGTGATCTAGATGAAAGTCAATCTATAGTAAGCGATACGATGAAGCTCTTAGGAAACTCAGCCTACGGGAAGACTCTAACCAATAAGGCCAATCATAGCGCTGTCTCGTACGTTCAGGGGGATGAGATATCGAAAATGATTAATAGTTCCCGGTTTAAAAAGATGACTGAAATAGGGGAGGATCTTTTTGAAATTGAGATGGAGAAAAAGAAAACTGTTTGGGACTTGCCCTACAAATTGGTTTCTTCGTCTATCAATATGCAAAACTTCGTATGTTAGATTTTTATTTCGAGTTCTTAGATAAGTTTGTAGATAGGTCCAACTTTCAGTTATGTGAAACAGATACTGATAGTTTATACTTGGCTTTAAGTGCACCTAAGCTAGAGGATATAGTTAAGTCAGGTCTGCGGAATGAGTTTAATAGTTTATATAAAGACTGGTTTCCTGCCGAGTTTTGCGATGAACATACTAGCAAGACAGACTGTATAAACTGTAAGGGTGTTAAAGCATACACCAAACGAACGCCCGGGCTTTTTAAACTAGAGTACGAAGGGACAGCTCTTGTTAGCTTATGTAGTAAGACGTACCATTGTAGTGGGGATTACGATAAAATCAGTTGTAAAGGGCTAAGCAAGCAACACAACAAATTAGATAAAGATATGTTTTTAGAGGTTCTCGCCACGCAAAAGGCTAAGGGTGGGAAAAATGTAGGTTTCAAAGTCTTAAATAATTCCATATTTTCCTATAGTCAAACAAGAAATGCTCTTTCCTATTTCTATATAAAAAGAAAGGTAGCTGCTGATAACGTCTCGACAACGCCTCTAGATATTTAACTCTTTACACTACCACTTAAGACTACCCAGCTATCTCTAACAGTTTCACCCCTTATGATTCATCGACGCCACATAGCTAAGCAGACACCCAACTACCTATCTATAAATAAATGTTATCCTTGTACTATATATTTACTCAGTGTACTGAATATTTTTGTACTGTTATATAATATCCACTGTATGTTATACACCTATTGAGATAATAAAAGAATAAAATATATCTTTGTCTTCTGTTTTATATTGAACGTTTTTCATTGATGTTGTATAATCTACTAACCTATCACTAACGATCAAGTACATCAAGAACTCCAAAGTCAGCATACACCAGACATAAACAGGTCACTTCCGGGGTCACCTGGACTAGCGGTCAACGCCCCGACACGAGCGGTCATGGTTAACTCCCCCTGCGCCGCACGCTTTATGCGCGCCGCGCGCCGCCCTATATATCTTTGTTAATTTACGGGCCAAATGATAATCAGTTGGACCCTTGTATACTACTGATGTATTAACGAAATAGAGCGTGGGGGCAGAAAGTAAACGATGTATTAACGAAATAGAAGTTACTAGTCACACACAGATAAGAGAAACAATAAGACGAATAAAGAGGACGGGAGAGAGACATACAGAAACAGTAGGAGATATGCCAAGGAGTACAGGTTCCATCTTGCTTCGGACTATCTATTGTTCTTTGTTTTTTGTTCTTGATTGTTTGAATTTTTGTTTGAGTATTGTAAAAATACCTCTTATGAAATGATTCGCAAAAATTCCTCTTCCCTCATACCTCTTCTGAAATGATTCGCAAAAATACCTCTTCCCTCATACCTCTGCTGAAATGATTCGCAAAAATACCTCTTCTGAAATGATTCGCAAAAATACCTCTTTCCTCATACCTCTTCTGAAATGATTCGCAAAAATACCTCTTCGCTCATACCTCTTCTGAAATGATTCGCAAAAATACCTCTTCCCTCATACCTCTTCTGAAATGATTCGCAAAAATACCTCTTCCCTCATACCTCTTCTGAAATGATTCGCAATTAACGAAATAGTTGAGACCACAAATATCACATGGGAACCGCGATAGTTCAGTGGTTAGTGAACTGGACTACAAAGGACAGGAGGTAGGGTTCGATCCGAAACGACGGCTTCCGGGTCCACCCAGCCTTAAATGGGTACCAGATTTTTTCTGGGAAAGTAAAGCAGCACAGGCGTAATACCGACCACATTACCCTAAAAATTATGTGCTGAAGGTTTGTTAAATTTAAGGTCACTAACACCATATTCCATATACGCCACTTGACGTGACGGGGACTCTACTGTTTTTTTTTTTGACGGCTATCACATCGAACAGATTGTAGATCCTTGTATCAAATAATGCATGTTTCGTTGACAATATGAGGCTCCTACAGGCAAGAGAAACAATAAGATTAATAAAGAGGACGGGAGAGAGATAAAGAGCGAGAGGGACAGACAAAAATAGATCCCCCATATTTGGACTTGGAGTGTCGATTCCGTCAATCATTTATCATTGTAACTTATCAATAAGAAAGAGTACTTCCGGTCTGCAGAAAGACACTAGTCTCGCAAGTCATTACATTCAGCTTCCGTTTTCTGTGGCCGGACCGTGAGTGGTGGACCGGCCTGCTCACGGCAGGAGATTGGGTTTGATCACCCGACTGACCAGCTTCACTCATCCTCACATTAATAACAACGTTTTTGAACAAATATTTCTGTGGAAAGAAAGACGGCCGAGAATAGAACTCACAAGGTTAGCTAAAATGACAGATAGTATGAAGAATATGACTGCTAACACCGTGCACTATATTGATATATGACAAGGTTCTTTCTTTCTTTCTGCCTTTCTTTCTTTCTGCCTTTCTTTCTTTCTGCCTTTCTTTCTTTCTTTCCTTACATATTACAGATTTTTAGCACGCCCATTTCAAGACATCACTTCCACTTACTATATACATGTACCTTTCTTTCTTGCTTTCTTACTTTCTTTTTCCCACATATAACAAAAACTCGATTGTCTTTGGGGAATCCTAATTGATTTATTTTGTTCAAAATGTTAATACGCAACATATAGCCACATATAGCCACAGATGGCCACAAATAGCCACATATAGCCTTAAGAGACTTCTTCTAGAGACTAGCTCCTTCCTTCTTCTTTTCTAAGTAACTATAATGTTCTTCAGACGGAACAACCCTCCTTTCAGTAACCAACTCACAATGAAGACGTATGAAAGAATCGTTTCTCAATAGCGCCCCTAGGTCAGTTTTGTTACTTAACGTTTGCTTACCGTCTACGTCTGTGTGGACAAAATGGTGTTTCATCACTCACGAACTACGGAAATTAAATTTACCAATAGGTCCTCGTTTCGCGTGCTTGATACCAGCGGGTGTCAGGTCGTGTCCGGAAGTGATAGAATTGCTTTTAGCCATTTCAACATCACGAGTGTGTGGGGAGATAATGTTTAGGTTCAAGGGGTATTCGAAAACAGCGAGGCTTGGGTTATGTTAGGTAACTTGGAGTGGTTTTATTGTTTAATGGGCACCGCGTTCTAACGTGCCAGAAAAGGGTGTCTGGAGAGGGGAAGTGATTAGTGTAGTATGTAATGTAGGAGATGTAGTAGTTATAAGAGCAGTGGTGGAGATGTAGCAATTAGAATAGTCATGGTAGATGATACAGAGTAGGTGGAAGTACTGTAGTAGACGAGATGTGCTAATATAAAAAAAAGTAGAGTACCCCCGTCACGCCAAGTGGCGTATAGGGAAATATGGTGTTAGTTACCCTATATTTTACAGACCTTCAGCACATTATTTTTGGGGTATATGTGGTCGGTATTACGCCCGTGCTGCTTTACTTTCCCAGAAAAAAATCCGATACCCAATTAAGGCTGGGTGAACCCGGAAGCCGTCGGTTGGGATCGACCCCTACCCCTTGTCCTTTGTAGTCCACTTCACTAACCACTGAGCTATCGCGGCTACCTAATATAAGTGTAGTAGTGGGATATTCTCATCTACTATTATGAAGAGAAGATGGGCATATGTCTGACATGTGTTGAGAAGAGACAGAAAAAGTGAGAAGAGACAGAAAAAGAATTTCAAAACAGGTTCTTCTATGGTTCTTTATATTACAGAAAAAGTATGAAGACCTAGAGAGGCACTAAGAAAACACTTATAAGGGAAGCAAAGTTGTCAAGCATAGACTCATTAGATAAGATCGATAATATCGCCAAGAATAGAGATGGGTGGCTAAATACACTAAGAGCGACGTCTGTCGGCGGTGGAAGGATCAAAAATGAGATATATACGAGTATAGTAGGTGGAAGTGCTACAGTGGAAGTGATGTGCTAACATAAGTGTAGTTATAAGATGTATACGAGTATAGTAGGTGGAAGTGCTATAGTGGAAGTGATGTGCTAACATAAGTGTAGTTATAAGATGTATACGAGTATAGTAGGTGGAAGTGCTATAGTGGAAGTGATGTGCTAACATAAGTGTAGTTGTATGATGTATACGAGTATAATAGGTGGAAGAGCTATAGTGGAAGTGATGTTACTAGAAGCGTGGTATTTGAAGATGTGCGGAGAAATGTAAATATATAAATAAATATGTAAATATATAAATACATATATAAATAAATATATAAATAAAATTATAAAAAGAGAGAGAAAAACGGTATGGTTAAAGCTTCACGTAACAAGTGGACAACACAAATCAGAACGACGTTTCGGCGCAAAGACCTTCAACAGGAACAAACATACAACCGTTGTACAAATATGTATTTAAAATATAAAAAAAATAATAAAATTATTTATTTCTTATTTTAACTACATATTTGTATGTGTGTTGCATAGTGTTTTAAAAGTTTCGAAGTCAGCTTTATAGTACACGACCTCTGGTCTAGACCATCGATACTACAATAGACTCAGGTTTTAGTGAAAACGCATAAACATGAGAATATTTAAACGAGAAAAGAAAAATGAAAGATAATAAACACAATGTTCATAACAAACCAAACAACTATGCAGGGAATTGGGAAGGAAAATTCATGATTCATAAATAAAAATGTCACATATGCACATATAGATTAGTGTGGATTCATATACATAAAGCATAGTAACTGGGTCAATCCCATATGGCAATATGCCAGTGGTAAGGTCAATGGGGAGCCGCGATAGCTCAGTGGTTAGTGAACTGGAATACCAAGGACAAGAGGTTGGGTTCGATCCTGATCAGCGACTTCCGGGTTCACCCAGCCTTAACACTTTCCGTACGTTTCGGCGCAACATGCGCCATACTGATTTTGGTTATGTACGTGTAGTCGCTACAGAAACATTTGAAATAAGAACAGGAGTAAGGCACTGATGCTTTCTATCTCCATTTCTCTTTTTATTGGCCATAAATTGGATTGTAGAAAAAAAACCTCAAAACAACAGAAATGGAATCCAGTGGTCACTGACCAAGCAACTTGATGGTTTAGACTTTACTGATGACATAGCTCTCATATCACACAGCCATCAACAGATGCAGGATAAAATGAACATACTTGATGAGAGATCACAACATATGGGACTGAAAAAAATAGAGGTAAGACCAAAATCATGAGAATGAATGCAGTTAGCAATAACCAAATAAAAATAGGAGAAATACCTCTACTAGACGTACAATCTTACATATATATGGGCAGTAATATAGATAAAGAGGGAGGAACAGAAACTGATACCAGAATAAGGATATCAAAAGCAAGAGGAGCTTTTGTTGCACTGGGAAACATTAATAAATCCAAAGAAATTAGGTTAAATGCTAAAATAAAAAATTTCAACTCCAGTGTTAAGTCAGTCTCATTATATGGTTGTGAAACATGGAGAACAACAAAGATGACAATTGTGAAGATACAGACTTTCATTAATGGATGCTTACGCAGAATAAAAGGATTGAAAAGGCAAGACAAAATCACTAACATAGAATTATGGAAATGTACCGGTCAAATACCAGTGGATAAAGAGATACAGCGAAGACGATGGCGCTGGATTGGACACATACTGCAGAAGCCAAATGAGAGTATTACATAACATGTCCTTTTTGGAATCCCGAGGGAAAAAGACAAAGAGGAAAACCAATGAGTTCTTGGAGAAGACAGATGGAAGCAGAGATGAAGATGATGGGGAAGACAAGAATTGACCTTAAAAGAATAGGAAGAAACAGAACGACTTGGAAAGTGTTTGTTGAAGACCTATACTCCACAGGGAGCTGAATGGTAGAAGAAGAAAGACGTTTAGCCGCACAGTGCTTCACTCTATATTTGATTAGAGTAAACCGTCATTAAACCATATTTTTGTTGCATGTCTTGTATCATCTTGGTATTGGTGAAATATAATACCGTGTTTAATTATCTAATAATTCATACATAATATGTTATATATTAGTTAAAGTAGTAAAGTACCCCCGTCGCGCCAAGTGGCGTATAGGGAATATGGTGTTAGTGACCATATATTTTACAGACCTTCAGCACATGATTTTCGGGGTAATGTGGTCGGTATTACGCTCGCGCCACTTTACTTTTCCAGAAAAATCCGGTACCCATTTAAGGTTGGGTGAACCCGGAAGCCGTCGGTTGGGATCGAACCCTACCCCTTGTCCTTTGCAGTCCAGTTCACTAACCACTGAGCTATCGCGGCTCCATGTTATGTATTAGATAAATATAAACATTTCGATTAATATTTAAAAACATGACAAATGTTTTCTCTGAAATCTCTACCACTAAATTGATAAAAACCTTCCTTACGGAAATAGTTAAATGGGTACTGGTCTTTTTTCCCTTGGGAAAGCAAAGCGGCACGTGCGTTATGCCGACCACATTACCCCAAAAATCACGTACCGAAGGTCTGTACAAATTATAGTCACTAACACCATATTACCTATATGCCACTTTGCGTGACACGGTTCTTTTTTTTTTTTTAAGATCAACGAGTCATACGAAAATAATAAATCTATCTGTTTAATAAAACAGATGATGTTGGCTTGCTTTCGTTATAGCCGAGCAAAGCAGTTATCGACAATATATTTTACTCCCCCTATAAGAATTTCACAAATCAAAAATCTAACTGCTATAACGTCGAGATTGTTATAATTATCTGATCATCATCAACACCGGAAGATCACGTCTCTTTGTCTAAATGACGGGATGACATTAGGAAGCTGCTGGAGAAAACACAACGCACGACTTAACTAAGGCCAGCGGCTGAGGACGGAACAAATAACATGAATAGCTTCCTGCCTAAAAATATTAGGAGTGCAGGAGGTAGACCATGAAAGAAGTGGGTAAACGGATTATGGGAGAACTAAAACTTGTATATCTTACCTGCGTCTACACAATCTTACCTGCGTCTACACACGCCATAGAGCATTTAAAGGGGAAACGGCTAAAAGAACAAGCACTACATCTACAGCTATCAGATATGCATACCTCCTTTGTCCTCCGACGCTTCAGTGCGTTCACGAAAGAAGAGACAGCAGAAGAAACAATGAAGAAAATACATCAAAAGAAAAATCTCCGCAGGAAAATTCATCGAAAGAAAATTCATCGTAGAAAAAAATCATCTGCGGAAAAATTCATTGCGGGGAAAATTCATCGCAGGATTTTCTGTGTAACAGGGCAATAATGTAAATAGAATAACTTATAATATTTGATGGTCGAATTGTACGAAGAGCCAAGGGCTATAAAGGTGCCGGCGAACTCGTCTGAACCAAGAACGTCAATATTATAATTAGTGTAGTCACAAGCCACAATGCGAAGTAATGTACGAAGTCGGTGACACCAGGGCTCAAACTAAGAATAGCAATATGTTATGTTTTCCCAACATTCCTGTATGGTGAAGAAACATGGACATTAGACAAGAAAACAGAATAGAAAATTGAAATCTTTAAAATGTGAATTTATAGAAGAAAAGGAAGGGAAGTTCCCTGGACAGCTAAAAAAGATCAATGAAGAAATTCTCAAAGAGGCCAACACAAAAAGGGAACTCTATAAAAAAAACATCAGAAAGAAACAATCAACATTTTTCGGGCACATCATGAGAAAAGGAAAGTTGGAATACTTGGTTACAACTGGCAAAATACAAGGAATGGGAGATCGCGGACGACAAAGAGAGAAAATAGTGGACCGCTTAGTGTTATGGCATGGAAAACAGTCAACAACAGAACTGATAGGATGCACTGTAGATAGAAGATTGTGGACGGTCATGATCGCCCACGCCAACCGGTATGGCATATGATGATGATGAGGAGGAAGGAAATAAAATAAAATAAACGAAGTTTTAAAACAACTAAAAGTGAAAAGAGGACTACTAAACACAACTCAAACAAGACAAATGAGATATTTGGGGCATGTTAAAAGACACAGTAGCCTACTAAAAGTAATGTTTAAAGGGAAAATACAAGGTAAAATAGGCAGAGGCGGACCAAGACTAACACGGACAAGTAATATCAAAAGAAGGAAAAGTCAGCTTATGACAGCTTACACCATCAAAGCAAGAGACAGAGCGGAATGGGGCTTCATGGTAGCCAACCTTCGATGCTGAGACGGCACTCAATGATGACGATTATTTAAATACACCATTTGCTGTGTAACTAAACTGTGTTCAGTTTTATTTCGAGTACAGTCAGGACTTTCCATTTCTACAATTATAATTGATGAATCCTGCTATTAATTTTCACAGAAATGAATTTTTCCGGAGACGAATTTTAACCGAAATTAATTTTCCTGAGAGAAATTTTCTGACGATGAAATTTCCCCGCCTTGATTTTTCTTTATATTTTTTTCCCCGCTATGTTTTTTCCTGCAGTGTTTTTTTCACGCAATTTTTTTCCAGCAATTTTTTTTCCAAGCAATTTTTTTCCCGCCGGGTATGTTCAACCCGAATGTGAAAAGTCTGTGACGGTGGATGGAGCGGAAGAATCAGAAATGATCAACGGCCCAGAAAGCGAAAACAGCAAAGTGTGTGGTACACATGAAGCATATTCAGAACACGAAAGACGAATATGGCAGACCAACGTGAAAGAGATTGGAGCCTCATCACGTAACATTCCAAAGAAAGCCATGGAGAGAAGGTAAAAGAGGCAGAGACAGACCAAGACTAACATGGACGAATAACATCAAAAGATGGACAAGTCAACCTATGACAATCTGCACCATCAAAGCAAGGGACAGAGTGGAATGGCGCTCCATGATAGCCAACCTTCTATGCGGAGACGGCACTCAATGATGATGATGAGTTTTTCCGACATTTTTTTTTACCCCACAATGTTTGTTCCGCGATATTTTTTTTCCGGTTCCAACTCCAGTGTAAAAGCCAAAGTAGATGGATAAAATAAGAAATTAGCTCAGATGTTGCCCCAGAGGCACATCAAAGGTGAACCACACAGTTCATATCAGACACACGCAATTGCCAACCTATTCTCATAAAGAAAACGGTGACTAAAATAATATCTGCATGAAAAGGATGTCCTATTATATTAAGTCATATTTGATAAATACAATCTTCATCCCAACGTTGTGCTACCAATGCCAGACCTGGACTCTAGATGCAAGAACAATAAGAACAATAACCTCTACTGAGATGAAATATGTTTGACGAATGACAGGAAACAGTTCGAGAGATAAGATCAGAAATGAAGAACTGAGAAAAAAGCTAAGAATAGCCCCCGCCATAGAATATATCAGGAAACAATAGATAAAATGGTTTGGCCACGTGACAAGGTCAGAAAGATCACAACACAACACAACGAGCCTTCAACAAACGTTGTGAGAACACCAGATCCAAGGGTGGAAAAAGATGGATCGAAGGCATATTTGAAGCACTAGGAAACATAACAGTAGCAGAGGCCAACAGAAGAGCAACAGACCGCAAATTATATCTTCCCTCGATGCTGAAAGGCAGATGAGGAAGGAAAGAATAAGAAGAAGAAGAGGATGTTTGACAAATTCCACTTTAATGTTTTTATATTGTTCTCGTTTTAATTTAATGTTTACTTGAACAAAGTTTAAATGAAGAACAACATATAGCAAGTGTGAACTTGAGAACAAATGTAGATCACACATTCAGGACCGATATTCTATACTCTATTCTGATCTGTTAATGTAATCAGTTTCACTGCAGTCGGGACTTCCCCATTTCCGTGTTTTTTTCTACATGTGTATGTGTTCAGTGACGTAACAGCTGATCAAATCAACACGACTGCGTGCAACATGTGTTCATCTATACACGATTATGTGTCAAGTAATATAGCGGTGTTCGAGTATACACGTTTGTGTGTAATGAGTGTTCTAGTCTACACGTTTGTGTGTAACAAGTGTTCTAGTCTACACGTTTGTGTGTAAAAAGTGTTCTAGTCTACACGTTTGTATGTATAAAATATATATACGTATGTATACGTTTGTTGTGCTCTAACTACACTTTTATGTATAACGAGTGCTCTAATCTACACTTTTATGTGTAACAAGTTCTCTAATCTATACGTTTATGTGTAACAAGTTCTCTAATCTATACGTTTATGTGTAACAAGTACTCTAACTACACGTTTATGCCTAACAAGTTCTCTAACTACACGTTTATGTCTAACAAGTACTCTAGCTACACGTTTATGTCTAACAAGTACTCTAGCTACACGTTTATGTCTAACAAGTACTCTAGCTACACGTTTATGTCTAACAAGTACTCTAGCTACACGTTTATGTCTAACAAGTACTCTAGCTACACGTTTATGTCTAACAAGTACTCTAGCTACACGTTTATGTCTAACAAGTACTCTAGCTACACGTTTATGTCTAACAAGTACTCTAACTACACGTTTATGTCTAACAAGTTCTCTAACTACACGTTTATGTCTAACAAGTACTCTAGCTACACGTTTATGTCTAACAAGTACTCTAGCTACACGTTTATGTCTAACAAGTACTCTAACTACACGTTTATGTCTAACAAGTACTCTAACTACACGTTTATGTCTAACAAGTACTCTAGCTACACGTTTATGTCTAACAAGTACTCTAGCTACACGTTTATGTCTAACAAGTACTCTAGCTACACGTTTATGTCTAACAAGTACTCTAGCTACACGTTTATGCCTAACAAGTACTCTAGCTACACGTTTATGTGTAACAGGTGTTGTAATCCACATATTTGTATATCTAGAGACGTAATCGTTGCTCTTGTCTCCACATCTATGTATCGAATATCACAGCCCTCCACAATTTCCAGACCCGGAGTACTATTAAAGTGCATTCCAAATCCCGTAATTCATTTTGTTGCGAATCACTCTGTCCACTTGTTCAAACTTAACTCTGTTACATTCTACCTTATCCCTTGTACATTTTGTGCCTGGAATGCATATTAAAATTTGTTATTTTTCATCTTGCTGTTAATGTATCTCGTGTCTCAGAGTTTCATCTATTATATCATCTCAAATCAATCTCGGATTTCCAGCTGAGGAAGACGTTCTTAATTTCCTGAACGTTTCCCATTGAGCCTGCGCAAGCCCCGCCTCCTGTCTGCTCATCAATTTTCTTCATCGGACCTGAATGTCACTCTATTTCATCGAAATAGAAATTATTTCATCTTCCAGGAATTCCTTTCATGTCTTCTTTTCCCTTTCCTTCTGCCTTCGCCACCTTATAACCTTCTAACGTTTTTCAAATTTCTCACGACTTCTCGCCAGATCTCGTCTCGTTATCCTTCCACAATTTTTCGAGGATTTTTTTTTTTTATAGCTCCTTTACCCAGTTGACGCTAGTGAACATGCAATTTCTTGGAATCACAGACGATTATTTTCTTTGGGAATTCCCCAAATAATGACATGTTGATTTTTTGTCATTGTTAATTAGATCTATATTGGATCCTCTCGAAATGTCAATCGGAGGGCGTTATGAAAACAATCTAGGATTTTTTTGATGATTCAAATGTCTTCAGGATCCATAACTAGAACTTGGGATACAGATTTACTTTGAGATGTTCTACCCAAATTCGGTGTTGGCACTTGATGATGCAGATAAAGAGAAGATTAACTTTGTTAATATTGTTGCTGACTGCCAGTTTGAAATAACTTGTGCTTGTTTGTGTAATAGATGTGGCTTGTCTTGTGTGTTTTTATTTACATACTGGCTCGTCAAAGTGGAGTCTGGGATCTCTATGTCCATAGGCAACTTGGCAAGGATTTGTATGTGGTTGAGCACAGAGAGAGAGAGAGAGAGAGTAGAATGATTGACAGATAGGCAGGTTATATAGATTGCAGCAGTAGGCAAATCACAAAGCTCTTGATGTAATGGGGAGGTCTTAATGGTTTTTGACTCATACGACGGTCGTATAATGGTTTGTAGAAAATGCAGACATAGTGGTTGGCATATGTTGTGAACAAAGAGTACTTAACGCAAGCAGCGATCTTATAAAGTTTGATACAAGGGGTGATAAGTGTTTGACATGTTGGGTCGGTCAACATAGTGGTTTGACACAAGAAATTGGTAAATTAGTGTTTTCACACAAGGGGCGGTCGTTTAGTGTTTCACACAAGGTGGCGAACATATGGTGTTTGATGCAAAGGGTGGTCTTGTGGTGTGACTCAAAAGGAGAGTAATTTAGTGTTTGACACAAGGAAGTTGCCATATGGTGTTTGACACTAGGGGGTGGTCATATGGTGTTTGCCACACGGAAGTGACCATATGGTGTTTGACACTAAGGGGTGGCCATATGGTGTTTGACACTAGGGGGTGGTTATATGGTGTTTGACACAAGGAGGTGGTCATATGATGTTTGACTCAAGGAGATGGTTATATGATGTTTGACACAAGGAGGTGGTCATATGGTGTTAGTAGTATATCAGGAAGGATTTGACCCGCATTTGGACCGTAAATTAACAAAGATATATAGTAGGTGCGCGGCGCACCTAATGTACCGTAGGTGCAGGGGGAGTTAACCATGATAGCTCGTGTCGGGATGTTGACCTCTAGTCCCGGTGACCTCGGAAGTGACCTGTTTATGTCTGGTGTGCGCTGACTTTGGAGCGCTTGGTGTACTTGAGCGATAGTGATAGGTTAGTAGATTATACAGCATCAATGAAAAACGATCAATATAAAACAGAAGACAAAGATATATTTTATTCTTTTATTATCTCAATAGGTGCATAACATACAGTGGATATTATATAACATTACAAAAATATTCAGTACATTGAGTCAATATATAGTACATGGATAACAATTATTTATAGATAGGTAGTTGGGTGTCTGCTTAGCGTTGTGTCATAAATGAATCATAAGGGGTGAAACTGTTAGAGATTGCTGGGTAGTCTAAGCTGGTAGTGTAAAGAGTTAAATATCTAGAGGCGTAGTCGAGACGTTATCATCAGCTACCTTTCTTTTTATATAGAAATAGGAAAGAGCATTTCTTGTTTGACTGTAGGAAAATATGGAATTATTTAAGACTTTGAATCCTACATTTTTCCCACCCTTGGCCTTTTGCGTAGCGAGAACCTCTAAAAACATATCTTTATCTAATTTGTTGTGTTGCTTGCTTATCCCTTTACAACTGATTTTATCGTAATCCCCACTACAATGGTACATCTTACTACATAAGCTAACAAGAGCTGTTCCTTCGTACTCTAGTTTAAAAAGCCCGGGCGTTCGTTTGGTGTATGCTTTAACACCCTTACAATTTATACATTCTGTTTTGCTAGTATGTTCATCGCAGCGATGGGTGTATGGAGGTCGCCTAGTGTGTAATAAGGGCTGTATAGGGGTCGTCTAGTGTGCCGTGATGGGTCAATGGAGGTCGGCTAGTATGTCGTGATGGGTGTATGGAGGTCGCCTAGTGTGTAATAAGGGCTGTATAGGGGTCGTCTAGTGTGCCGTGATGGGTCAATGGAGGTCGGCTAGTATGTCGTGATGGGTGTACGGAGGTCGTCTAGTGTGTCATATTGGGTGTGTAGAGGGCGTTTAGTGTGTCATGATGGTTGTATAGGGGTCGTCTAGTGTGTCATGCTGGTTGTATAGGGGTCGTCTAGTGTGCCATGATGGGTGCATGGAGGTCGGCTAGTATGTCATGATGGGTGTATGGAGGTCGTCTAGTGGGGTATGATGGTTGTATGGAGGTCGGCTAGTATGTCGTGATGGGTATATGGACGGCGTCTAGTGTGTCATGATGGGTGTATGGAGGTCGTCTACTGTGTCGTGAGGGGTGTATGGAGGTCATCTAGTGTGGTATGTGGGGTGTATGGAGGTCATCTAGTGTGATATAAGGCTGTATGCCGGGCGTCTAGTGTGACATGAGGGCTGTATGGCGGTTGTCTGGTATATCATACTTTAATCAACCAATAAGAAAAATGAAGGAACATTACATTCAACATTACTTATCTTAACTACTTTACATCAATACAGTTGAATAACGTGTTATCGTTAAGTCTTACCATACTTTAAGAGAAAACATTCAAACTTACAGTATAAAATATAGTCTCAATCATCTACACTGAATATAACCTATTATCGATAACCCTTAACATACTTTAAGAGAAAACAATCCAACTTACTGTGCAAAATATAGTCTCCGCTAGAATGAACAGTAACTTTCCTTGAATCAACCAAACTTATAACACCGTCTAGTTTAAATATAGCCTGGTAAGAAATGAATAAATTAGCCAATCAGCGAGTGACTATGCCAACATCGACTGATATCGGGATTAACCAATCAGAGAAGAGTATTAGTATAGGAGGCGGGGCAAAGAAATGACCGACAGGTGGATTAACCAATCAGAGAAGCGCGTTAGCCGAAGCGTAGGTAGTGGCTGTCGGGTCAGTGGTGGGGGAAAGAAAGGTGGGGTGGTGGATTACTTGAACTCATTTTGACCCCTGAGCCAATTCCAGAAGAGTTCTATGACCTCATTTTGACCGCTGAAGGCTTTAATACCAGTGTTGCCCACTTCAACGAACGACAGATATCATTAAAGGTGATTAATTCAGCTCTTAGACTTTGGAGTTCCATATCTTTATAACTCAACGAATGGCAGACAACAGTAAAGATGATCATTTCAGGTAAGAAAACTTAGTTTCAAACCCTAAAATTTTGGTTCATACTCACAAAGTTGAACTCAAAACCCTAAAATTTAGTCCCAAAGTGATACTAGTTCACCTCAAAAGGCCTAAATGTTATATGCAAAGTCCAAAAGTTTGTCAAAAAGACAACCTAAACTCAGAATAGTTAGATGCAAAGCTCAAAAATGTATATGCAAAGTCCAAAAAGTTACTCCAAAAGACAACTAATGTAACACTTAACCCCAAAAGTTCGTCTCATAACCAAAAAGTTGAACTCAAAACCCTAAAAATTTAGTCCCAAAGTCGTAATTGTTAGACACGAAAGTCGTAAATGTTATATGCAAAGTCCAAAAGTTTGTCAAAAAGACAACCTAAACTCAGAATAGTTAGACACAAAGCCCAACAATTTATAGGCAAAGTCCAAAAAGTTACTCCAAAAGACAACTAATATAACACTTAATCCCAAAATTTCGTCTCATAACCAAAAAGTTGAACTCAAAACCCTAAAAAACTTAGTCCCAAAGTGGTACTAGTTCACCACAAAAGGTGTAAATGTTATATTCAAATCCAAAAGTTTGTGAAAAAGACAACCCAAACGCAAAATAGTTAGACACGAAAGGTAAAAAAAAAGTATATGCAAAGTCCAAAATGTTACTCCAAAAGACAACTAATATAACTCTTAAGCCCAAAATTTCGTCTCATAACCAAAAAGTTGAACTCAAAATCCTAAAAATTTAGTCCCAAAGTGATACTAGTTCACCACAAAAGTCGTAAATGTTATATGCAAATCCAAAATTTTGTCATAAAGACAACCCAAACTCAAAATAGTTAGACACGAAAGGTCAAAAAGGTATATGCAAAGTCCAAAATGTTACTCCAAAAGACAAATAATGTAACACCAATTCACATAAATTTCGTCTCATAACCAAAAAGTTGAACGCAAAAGCCTAAAAATTTAGTCCCAAAGTGATACTAGTTCGACACAAAAGTCGTAAATGTTTTATGCAAAGACCAAAAGTTTGTCAAAAAGACAACCCAAACTCAAAATAGTTAGACACAAAGCCCAACAATTTATATGCAAAGTCCAAAAAATTACTCCAAAGACAACTAATGTAACACTTAACCCCAAAATTTCGTCGCATAACCAGTTGAACTCAAAACCCTACAAAATTTAGACCGAAAGTCAAAATAGTTAGACACGAAAGACCAAATAGTTATATTCAAAGTCCAAAAGTTTTGTCAAAAAGACAACCCAAACTCAAACGTTTGTCAAAAAGACAACCCAAACTCAAAATAGTTAGACACAAAGCTCAACAATTTATATGCAAAGTCCAAAATGTTACTTCAAAGACAACTAATATAACAACAAGCCCCAAAACTTCGTCTCATAACCAAAAAGTTGAACTCAAAACCCTAAAAAAGTGTCCAAACACGTAGGTTACACGCCTACCATAACCCACTAAGAAAAACACGATTTTGCTTAAAATACCACATTTATGATTGTTACGCCCCTTGTCCCTTTATGAGGGGACGCCCATGAAACTGTTAGAAATAGTAAATTTAACCTAGTGGCATACCCCAGATGTTATATTAGACATCCCCATAGCAAAAATTTACTTAAAAGTCACTTTTATGGTGGTTACGCCCCTTGACCCTTTATGAGGGGGCGCCCATGAAACTGTTAGAAATAGTAAATTTACACTCTAGGGTTACGCCAAACTTTACATTAGACATCCCCATAGCAAAAATTCACTTAAAAGGCAATTTTATGATTGTTACCCCTTGTCAATTTTTGAGAGCTACGCCATGAAACTGTTACAAATAGTAAATTAACCTAGTGGCATACCCCAGATGTTATATTAGACATCCCCATAACAAAAATTTACTTAAAAGTCACTTTTATGGTGGTTACGCCCCTTGACCCTTTATGAGGGGACGCCCATGAAACTGTTAGAAATAGTAAATTTACACTCTAGGGTTACTCCAAACTTTACATTAGACACCCCAATAGCAAAAATTTACTTAAAAGTCACTTTTATGGTGGTTACGCCCTTGACCCTTTATGAGGGGGCGCCCATGAAACTGTTAGAAATAGTAAATTTACACTCTAGGGTTACGCCAAACTTTACATTAGACATCCCCATAGCAAAAATTCACTTAAAGGCAATTTTATTATTGTTACCCCTTGTCAATTTTTGAGAGCTACGCCCATGAAACTGTTACAAATAGTAAATTTAACCTAGTGGCATACCCCAGATGTTATATTAGACATCCCATACAAAAATTTACTTAAAAGTCACTTTTATGGTGGTTACGCCCCTTGACCCTTTATGAGGGGACGCCCATGAAACTGTTAGAAATAGTAAATTTACACTCTAGGGTTACTCCAAACTTTACATTAGACACCCCCATAGCAAAAATTTGCTTAAAAGTCACTTTTATGGTTGTTACTCCCCTTGAGCCTTTATGAGGGGACGCCCATGAAACTGTTAAAAATAGTAAATTTAACCTCTAGGCTTACCCCAAACTTTATATTAAGCATCCCCATATCAAGAATTTACATAAAAACAACTTTTGAAATTACTACCCCTGTACCCATTTTGGCGGTTACGCCCATGAAACTGTTAAAAATAGTCAATTTAACATATAGACATACCCCAAACTTTATATTTAGCATCCCCGTATCAAGAATTTACATAAAAACACCTTTTGAAATTACTACCCCTGTACCCATTTTTGGCGGTTACGCCCATGAAATCGATAAAAAAGTTGAAATTTAACACCTAGACATACCCCAAACTTCATTTTAGTCATCCCCGTATCAAGAATTTACATAAAAACAACTTTTGAAATTACTACCCCTGTACCCATTTTTGGCGGTTACGCCCATGAAACTGTTAAAAATAGTCAATTTAACATCTAGACATACCCCAAACTTTATATTAAGTAGCCCCGTATCAAGAATTTACATAAAAACAACTTTTGAAATTACTACCCCTGTACCCATTTTTGGCGGTTACGCCCATGAAACTGTTAAAAATAGTCATTAACATCTAGACATACCCCAAACTTTATATTAAGTAGCCCCGTATCAAGAATTTACATAAAAACAACTTTTGAAATTACTACCCCTGTACCCATTTTAAGCGGTTACGCCCATGAAACTGTTAAAAATAGTCAATTTAACATCTAGACATACCCCAAACTTTATATTAAGTAGCCCCGTATCAAGAATTTACATAAAAACAACTTTTGAAATTACTACCCCTGTACCCATTTTTGGCGGTTACGCCCATGAAACTGTTAAAAATAGGCAATTTAACATCTAGACATACCCCAAACTTTATATTAAGTAGCCCCGTATCAAGAATTTACATAAAACAACTTTTGAAATTACTACCCCTGTACCCATTTTTGGCGGTTACGCCCATGAAATCGATAAAAAAAATTGAAGTTTAACCTATTGGCATACATCAAACATAATATGTGACACGCCCATGTATCAAATTTGCCTGAAAAATCAATCAAAAATTAGTAGTATAGTATGTCATTTAGGACCGTGGAATGTTCCTCAATTTGCAGCCATATCGCTGCAGCCGGGTTGTTTTTTCTTATATAAATAGTCTACCTGCAGTTCGAGGCACATTTTTTGGTGCGGTTTTTCCTTATATGAGAGTCTACCGTTTTTTCTTATAGTCTATCCATCCTAAGTGCCAATCTATACTACTAATTTTTGATTGATTTTTCAGGCAAATTTGATACATGGGCGTGTCACATATTATGTTTGATGTATGCCAATAGGTTAACTTCAATTTTTTTATCGATTTCATGGGCGTAACCGCCAAAAATGGGTACAGGGGTAGTAATTTCAAAAGTTGTTTTTATGTAAATTCTTGATACGGGGCTACTTAATATAAAGTTTGGGGTATGTCTAGATGTTAAATTGCCTATTTTTAACAGTTTCATGGGCGTAACCGCCAAAAATGGGTACAGGGGTAGTAATTTCAAAAGTTGTTTTTATGTAAATTCTTGATACGGGGCTACTTAATATAAAGTTTGGGGTATGTCTAGATGTTAAATTGACTATTTTTAACAGTTTCATGGGCGTAACCGCCAAAAATGGGTACAGGGGTAGTAATTTCAAAAGTTGTTTTTATGTAAATTCTTGATACGGGGCTACTTAATATAAAGTTTGGGGTATGTCTAGATGTTAAATTGACTATTTTTAACAGTTTCATGGGCGTAACCGCAAAAATGGGTACTGGGGTAGTAATTTCAAAAGTTGTTTTTATGTAAATTCTTGATACGGGGCTACTTAATATAAAGTTCGGGGTATGTCTAGATGTTAAATTGACTATTTTTAACAGTTTCATGGGCGTAACCGCCAAAAATGGGTACAGGGGTAGTAATTTCAAAAGTTGTTTTTATGTAAATTCTTGATACGGGGATGACTAAAATGAAGTTTGGGGTATGTCTAGGTGTTAAATTTCAACTTTTTTATCGATTTCATGGGCGTAACCGCCAAAAATGGGTACAGGGGTAGTAATTTCAAAAGGTGTTTTTATGTAAATTCTTGATACGGGGATGCTTAATATAAAGTTTGGGGTATGTCTAGATGTTAAATTGACTATTTTTAACAGTTTCGTGGGCGTAACCGCCTAAAAGGGGTACAGGGGTAGTATTTCAAAAGTTGTTTTTATGTAACTTCTTGATACGGGATGCTAAATATAAAGTTTGGGGTATGTCTATATGTTAAATTGACTATTCTTAACAGTTTCATGGGCGTAACCGCCAAAAATGGGTACAGGGGTAGTAATTTCAAAAGTTGTTTTTATGTAAATTCTTGATATGGGGATGCTTAATATAAAGTTTGGGGTAAGCCTAGAGGTTAAATTTACTATTTTTAACAGTTTCATGGGCGTCCCCTCATAAAGGCTCAAGGGGAGTAATAACCATAAAAGTGACTTTTAAGCAAATTTTTGCTATGGGGGTGTCTAATGTAAAGTTTGGAGTAACCCTAGAGTGTAAATTTACTATTTCTAACAGTTTCATGGGCGTCCCCTCATAAAGGGTCAAGGGGCGTAACCACCATAAAAGTGACTTTTAAGTAAATTTTTGTTATGGGGATGTCTAATATAACATCTGGGGTATGCCACTAGGTTAAATTTACTATTTGTAACAGTTTCATGGGCGTAGCTCTCAAAAATTGACAAGGGTTAACAATCATAAAATTGCCTTTTAAGTGAATTTTTGCTATGGGGATGTCTAATGTAAAGTTTGGCGTAACCCTAGAGTGTAAATTTACTATTTCTAACAGTTTCATGGGCGCCCCCTCATAAAGGGTCAAGGGGCGTAACCACCATAAAAGTGACTTAAGTAAATTTTTGCTATGGGGATGTCTAATATAACATCTGGGGTATGCCACTAGGTTAAATTTACTATTTGTAACAGTTTCATGGGCGTAGCTCTCAAAATTGACAAGGGGTAACAATCATAAAATTGCCTTTTAAGTGAATTTTTGCTATGGGGATGTCTAATGTAAAGTTTGGCGTAACCCTAGAGTGTAAATTTACTATTTCTAACAGTTTCATGGGCGCCCCCTCATAAAGGTCAAGGGGCGTAACCACCATAAAAGTGACTTTTAAGTAAATTTTTGCTATGGGGATGTCTAATATAACATCTGGGGTATGCCACTAGGTTAAATTTACTATTTCTAACAGTTTCATGGGCGTCCCCTCATAAAGGGACATGGGGCGTAACAATCATAAATGTGGTATTTTAAGCAAAATCGTGTTTTTCTTAGTGGGTTATGGTAGGCGTGTAACATACGTGTTTGGACACTTTTTTAGGGTTTTGAGTTCAACTTTTTGGTTATGAGACGAAGTTTTGGGGCTTGTTGTTATATTAGTTGTCTTTTGAAGTAACATTTTGGACTTTGCATATAAATTGTTGAGCTTTGTGTCTAACTATTTGAGTTTGGGTTGTCTTTTTGACAAACGTTTGAGTTTGGGTTGTCTTTTTGACAAACTTTTGGACTTTGAATATAACTATTTGGTCTTTCGTGTCTAACTATTTTGACTTTCGGTCTAAATTTTGTAGGGTTTTGAGTTCAACTGGTTATGCGACGAAATTTTGGGGTTAAGTGTTACATTAGTTGTCTTTTGGAGTAATTTTTTGGACTTTGCATATAAATTGTTGGGCTTTGTGTCTAACTATTTGAGTTTGGGTTGTCTTTTTGACAAACTTTTGGTCTTTGCATAAAACATTTACGACTTTTGTGTCGAACTAGTATCACTTTGGGACTAAATTTTTAGGCTTTTGCGTTCAACTTTTTGGTTATGAGACGAAATTTATGTGAATTGGTGTTACATTATTTGTCTTTTGGAGTAACATTTTGGACTTTGCATATACCTTTTTGACCTTTCGTGTCTAACTATTTTGAGTTTGGGTTGTCTTTATGACAAAATTTTGGATTTGCATATAACATTTACGACTTTTGTGGTGAACTAGTATCACTTTGGGACTAAATTTTTAGGATTTTGAGTTCAACTTTTTGGTTATGAGACGAAATTTTGGGCTTAAGAGTTATATTAGTTGTCTTTTGGAGTAACATTTTGGACTTTGCATATACTTTTTTTTTACCTTCGTGTCTAACTATTTTGCGTTTGGGTTGTCTTTTCACAAACTTTTGGATTTGAATATAACATTTACACCTTTTGTGGTGAACTAGTACCACTTTGGGACTAAGTTTTTTAGGGTTTTGAGTTCAACTTTTTGGTTATGAGACGAAAATTTTGGGATTAAGTGTATTAGTTGTCTTTTGGAGTAACTTTTTGGACTTTGCCTATAAATTGTTGGGCTTTGTGTCTAACTATTCTGATTTTAGGTTGTCTTTTTGACAAACTTTTTGGACTTTGCATATAACATTTACGACTTTCGTGTCTAACAATTTACGACTTTGGGACTAAATTTTTAGGGTTTTGAGTTCAACTTTTTGGTTATGAGACGAACTTTGGGGGTTAAGTGTTACATTAGTTGTCTTTTGGAGTAACTTTTTGGACTTTGCATATACATTTGAGCTTTGCATCTAACTATTCTGAGTTTAGGTTGTCTTTTTGACAAACTTTTGGACTTTGCATATAACATTTAGGCCTTTTGAGGTGAACTAGTATCACTTTGGGACTAAATTTTTAGGGTTTTGAGTTCAACTTTGTGAGTATGAACCAAAATTTTAGGGTTTGAAACTAAGTTTTCTTACCTGAAATGATCATCTTTACTGTTGTCTGTCATTCGTTGAGTTATAAAGATATGGAACTCCAAAGTCTAAGAGCTGAATTAATCACCTTTAATGATATCTGTCGTTCGTTGAAGTGGCGCAACACTGGTATAAAGCCTTCAGCGGTCAAAATGAGGTCATAGAACTCTTCTGGAATTGGCTCAGGGGTCAAAATGAGTTCAAGTAATCCACCACCCCACCTTTCTTTCCCCCACCACTGACCCGACAGCCACTACCTACGCTTCGGCTAACGCGCTTCTCTGATTGGTAATCCACCTGTCGGTCATTTCTTTGCCCCGCCTCCTATACTAATACTCTCTCTGATTGGGTTAATCCCGATATCAGTCGATGTTGGCATAGTCACTCGCTGATTGGCTAATTTATTCATTTCTTACCAGGCTATATTGAAACTAGACGGTGTTATAAGTTTGGTTGATTCAAGGAAAGTTACTGTTCATTCTAGCGGAGACTATATTTTGCACAGTAAGTTGGATTGTTTTCTCTTAAAGTATGTTAAGGGTATCGATAATAGGTTATATTCAGTGTAGATGATTGAGACTATATTTATACTGTAAGTTTGAATGTTTTCTCTTAAAGTATGGTAAGACTTAACGATAACACATTATTCAACTGTATTGATGTAAAGTAGTTAAGATAAGTAATGTTGAATGTAATGTTCCTTCATTTTTCTTATTGGTTGATTAAAGTATGATATACCAGACAACCGCCATACAGCCCTCATGTCACACTAGACGCCGGCATACAAGCCTTATATCACACTAGATGACCTCCATACACCCCACATACACACTAGATGACCTCCATACACCCCTCACGACACAGTAGACGACCTCCATACACCCATCATGACACACTAGACGCCGTCCATATACCCATCACGACATACTAGCCGACTTCCATACAACCATCATACCCCACTAGACGACCTCCATACACCCATCATGACATACTAGCCGACCTCCATGCACCCCATCATGGCACACTAGACGACCCCTATACAACCAGCATGACAAACACTAGACGACCCCTATACAACCATCATGACACACTAAACGCCCTCTACACACCCAATATGACACACTAGACGACCTCCGTACACCCATCACGACATACTAGCCGACCTCCATTGACCCATCACGGCACACTAGACGACCCCTATACAGCCCTATTACACACTAGGCGACCTCCATACACCATCACGACATACTAGCCGACCTCCATTGACCATCACGGCACACTAGACGACCCCTATACAGCCCTTATTACACACTAGGCGACCTCCATACACCCATCGCTGCGATGAACATACTAGCAAAACAGAATGTATTAAATTGTAAGGGTGTTAAAGCATACACCAAACGAACGCCCGGGCTTTTTAAACTAGAGTACGAAGGAACAGCTCTTGTTAGCTTATGTAGTAAGATGTACCATTGTAGTGGGGATTACGATAAA